>CM044961.1:30340500-30421000 GCA_024516035.1 Bactericera cockerelli | reverse complement strand
ATCCTCTCATTTTCTCTTTTGTCTCGGGGTGCTGCAGTTCCGCAGCTCCTTAGCACCGGCCGCGCCTGGTCCCACCTGAGTGGAGTAGGGTGGGGTGGTGGGAGTGGGAGTGAGGAGTAGGAGGAGGGAGATTTGGTAGGAGGGAAGCAATTTAGTTTTCTGATTATTAGCTCAGAGGGAGCTGAGGGATGAGGTGGACACAGTGTCATTTTTCTGCATTATTGTGATTAATCCAGGTAGATTACTGTATTAATGGAAGCTCCAGTGACTCCTTTTTTCTTTTTTATTCTTTATTGAAAAGCAAGGTCATATGTAACTGAAAGTGTGTTGGTTTTTTTTTAATTTTTATTTATTTTACTATCCAATAAAACAAGTCAACCAACTCATCTTCCAGGGGCACACGCCCACAATGCGCCGCATTTCCTCTTTGAATTGCTAGCTTTTTTTTGTGATAGATAGAAACTTGCTCTACCATCACCTGATTTTTCAACTAGCCTTGACTCCAACACGTTCACCAAGCTTTTTGCTTCAGCTCCCAACGAACCCATTGTCTCTACAGCAAAAGGGATGAAAATGTATCCATTGTTTTCTAATTCACTGTAGGTTCTGTGTGTTTTTATACATTGCATGATCATTAATGTAACATCAAATTAGATTCCACAATGAGAATACTTAAAGTAAAAGACCATGAAGAAGGGGTACAGATATCACTAAAAAAGTTCAATACTCAACGTTTTCTTTAAAAGTTCAGGTGTTTTGTTACTAATGCTTTCATTTTTGGTTCATCAAGTTCATTGAAGCTACAGACACTACTTTTACAGTACCTACTTGTTTCCTAGGGAACATATTTATTTCGTATGATTAAGATGAGTAAACATCCGAAACACAAACCAAAAATCATAATTTTCACGTACCACTCTAATTTTTTAGCCAGGACATTATTTTTTGATCTTGTCGTTTTTATTCAACTTCTCTTCTTGGTTCATCTTCTATTGTTTTGAAGATTCTGTTTTAAAAGCACCCTGTAGCAAAGGTAACATAAACTATTGTGTCATCAATTCTTTACTCTTCTAGTCTAATACCTTTTCCCTTTCTTACATTGTCTTCTTCTTTCATACCTTCTGCTTTTTTTGTTCCAACGCGATTATCGTCTGGTTGTACTTTCTCATTTTCTTTTCCTCTGTCTTTTATTGTATTTTCTTTAACTGCTTCTGTTTTCTCCCGGTTTTTTTTATTTATTTAATAGCTCTTTCTCTTGTGTGCTCTTCCTACTTACTTACTCCTCTTTTCTTTCTCTTCTCATTTGTGTAGAATGTCTAGATCTTCTACCTTTTTTTGTCTCTCTTCACTCAATCTTTTATTGTGCATATTAATCTTTTCTCTTCTTGTCTTTATTCACCTTTTAATGTCTCTTCAATTATGTTCTGAATTTTAACTCTCTCTTTCTATCTCTTTCTCAATCTTTCTCTGTCTTGCCCCACCTTAACCTCTATTTCTCTTCTGTCACTTTCCACATTCATCATCGCTCTCTATGTTTTTCTTCACCTACCACGTCTTTCATTGTTTCCTCTTTCTCCATCTCTACCATTGTTCACCGCATCATTGAGGTGTCGGAACAAACACTCAGAGAGCTCTAAGGCCCGTATTTTTGAACGACCCTAAAACAAATTTAGTGTGAGTGGTCCGGATACGCGTGCGCAGTGAATCATATCAGCCACAGAGACAGAATTTATTTTGAACTTAAGTTTTGAACGCTTCTCACAAATCTTGAGAGCAGCTCAGCGCATGAGCAGAAACCATTTCAGCCAGAAAGATGTAGATATAAATATAAATAAACAACACGTTTCTTTGCATTTCCAATCAGCTGACCCTAAAAGTGAATGAAATTTGTTGAAATTTTGGAGTTCGGAAATTGGTCACTTTACAACTGCCGGTGATTTCTCATCGGTATTTTTGAAATTCGTGAAGACACATTATAATATTTCTTGGAAGTGATTTTACTTCCTAACTATTATTGTATTTTATTTATTTAGCAAATAGATAACCTTTTTAACAAATTTGTGATAATCCCTTATAATTATGCTGGCAATATTCGAGAAACAAACAAAACGCTAATTTTGCACCGCCAAGAAAGAAAGAAAAGCTTTTTTATATACCTACGTATATCCACGTATTTTCTTTGGGAAGACGAACATCTTTCAAGAGATATCCTTAATTTTGAATGGCCTAATAGAGCCTGAAAGACCTGAAGACATCTGATTAAGAAAAAAGTTTGCTAACAAGTAGTTTGGACAAACTAATTTACAATAGACATGTTGTATTTATTGAAAGTTAAATATTTGTCATTATATTCTAAATATTAATAAAAAATATTATATGTATCTTTTAATCAAGTATATATGCAAAAAAAAAAAAAAATATTTTTACTGTACCCTCCTCATTTTAGGACAAAGGTAGCATTTACCTATCTCGTTTTTTTTCATATTACGACGGGGGTTTTACCCTGCGATCGTAGGAAACTCACAAACCTTCTACCCACATTAACTTCAGCCAGCCTGGGTTGGGTTGAAATGCCAGCATCACGAAGTCTTCACCTGGACGTTGCTTAACTTTGGTGGTCCCACGAGAACCGGTGCGTTCACAGCGCCATCAACGCTGGCTCTATCTGGTTTATTTGTGATTTTATATCACAACGTATGTCGGTAGGTTGACGAAATTTCAAGTAACATATTCATTTTTTATTCTCGTATGTCACAAGTGGTCGTCTCTACCAATACTCATTTTTCCACACCAGATATTAGTGAACCACGTAACATCCAAAATACAGATATAAAAAAGTCAAATTCCTCCGGAATTCAAACTCAGCTCACTTCAATGTAAGTCTGGTGCGCTAGACCACTCGGACACTGTGACTCCTGACACCGTCGAGCATAAAAAGTCTTTGAAGGGCTTGGGAAATTATGAATAATGAGTACATTTGGTAGATAACTGTGTAGAAAATAAGTAAAATGCAGAACATTGAAAAGAGAACATTGGATAGTGATAAAACAATGAATTAACATTTTTCTTTATTAATAAATTAATTCAATTATTGAACAATAGATAGCACAGTTTGAGTTGGACCGGGAATAGCTAGCATCAAGATTGTCCAAAATTTAAATGGTCACCCATCCGAGTCCTGAATTCGCTGGACGTTGCTTATCATAATCGACAGAACGAAAACTGGTGAATTCAACGTGACATCGACACTAATATCAAGATTCAACGTGCCTGTGAGATATAAATTGTAGGTACTTCTTTCGCTGAGAAGGCTGAGATCGGAATAGTAATAATTATTTTCAAATTGGCTTCCATCTCGGAAAAAACTTGTTTAAAAACTTAAAAAGGATAAAGAAATTTAAAACTATTAAACAAGAAGAATCACCAGACAAAAATTATTTTTGAAAAGATTAGAAAATGTAAACAATAACACAGATGATTTTCACACAGAGGTGAAAATACCCTCTGTGTGAAATGGGCCATATTCACAGAAAAATTGTAATTGCTCGTGAGCAAAGAAAATGTTTGCAAGCTTTATTTTTAGCTTTGTGATGTACATATACTTATTACTTCCATAGAAACAAAAGCTTTTGATATTTGATAAAAGAAAAAACTCTTTATTGTACTCAAAACTTTTTTATTGTAGATCGAAGCAACTCCTTTGGATTTCGGAAGAAAAAGCATTTCCTTCTTTTGAATGGGGCCCAATATTGCGACTGTGCGGAAACGGCATCGAGCACTGAGGTTATATAACATAGAGGGAACCCGATGTATCAAGATTTGCGTTCAAAAGGGACTATCAGCTGATTTCAAAATCAATGCCGGACTTGTAGTAATTTTTCTCTCGCGAAAGAGTGGGTACCTAAACTACCTAATTCTTCTGAAATAATATTTTTACTATTTTCATACTTACATATTAGTAATTTCTGTCTTTCTTCCTCTTTTACTTTCTTTATTTTCTACTTATTATGTAGTAATATAAGAGTTGGTATCTGACGTGAAAATTAAAGATGTTTAGATGTCCGCCTTTACATGAAGTAAACAAAAAATTCAAATAAATTGAACCAATCAGAAGCCGGGATTTGTTGAAAGAGGGACCATCAGCTGTTCAAAGTTGGACGCATAAATTTGTTCAACTCGAGATAGGTAAGGTTCCCTCTATATTATATGATCTCAGTGGAATCGAGAGATTCATAAGTCACAATTTATATACTTAATTGGCCAAAAAATTTCAAAATCCCGACTGTTGTCCCTAAAGTAGTTTTAGGGACGTTCAAAAATACGGGCCTAAATCATCTTCATCTACACTTTGTCCTGTGCTATTGATTTTGCTAAAGCTTATGCTGCTAATTTTATCTCATAAGATGAGGAGGAATATCTCATTTAAAGAGGGTCTTTCAGGGTTACTACGAAATATATGAATTCACAATTAAATTCTAAGTAATATTCTCTACGCCTTTGTTTATTTCCACTTATTTAAGAAAGAATTAGCTAGAGATCGTTGAAATGCAAAAGTTTTCTCACTCAAACGTTTCATTTGTAATTATTGTTTGCGTTACATAGAGTAAAAAAGTAGGACATGAACCATCCAACTTTGTTAGTCACATTGATCTCAGCCTAGATAGGGCTGAAGATGCCAGCCTCACGTATTCGGAGGGAACAGAATATTCTGTTACAAAATTCTGCTCCGAACCGGTAATCGAACTCAGAATCTCTTGACTAGATAACCGTTACACCACGGAGGCTGGCTTTTAACAGAAATGAGACATTGAGGCCCTCTATCTCTCTCTCTCTCTCTCTCTCTCTCCCTCCCTCCATCTCTCTCTCTCCCTCCTTCCCTCTCTCTTCCTCCCTCTAATGTATCCTACAGAAGGGAGAAACTGTCTCTCTTTTCTAGTCCCCATTGTAATAGAAATGGGGAGACCGAGGAGCTCTCCTTTCTAAGGCCCTCTCTACTTCAGTTTAGCACCCCGAGGCTTGAATGTATTTGCATTAGACTTCCATGCAGGAGAACAATGGAAAATATGTACAAGGAATGAGGGCTCCTCAAATCATTGAGTAAGTACATCATGGAGACGTCAAAATCTCGCTGAGGAACGGTAAACAGATACTATCTGAAGACGACATGTGTGAATGTGGCTCCATCCAGACCATGCAACATCTTTTGATCTGCCCAAACTTGAGAACACCTTGTACTTTACAGAGGACTTAATCGAAGCCCACAACTGAGCCGTATATGTCACTCGCTATTAGCATGAATATTTGTCTGTCCCGGTAGCTCAGTGGTAAAGGCGGCACTCTGTGAATCCAAAGACTCCAGAGGTCGTGGGTTCGAAACCCAGCCGGGACATGACATGTTATCCTCCCAATTGGGATTTTTACCACATAATAATATGTCTTGGGCTTACTGCTGGAATAATGGGACTTTAATTGTCTTAATCGGGCAGTATAAATAAGGCGATATTATTATTATTATTATTATTGATGTCCTGGACTCGTAAAATTATTTTCAGGCATCTCAGGCCAAAAGACAATAATACAACTTGCTGACCCCTTTAACAAGGTTGGTGTTAGAAAGGATATCCAGCTTAGAGAAACACTGCCATTTATGGAAACTAAAATTCCTCATGATTGGTTCACATTGTGAACACTTGGCAATTTTGAGATTTTATAATAAATCACTTGTATCTCCAAAACCACTAAACCCATTGTCTTCAAATTTGTTTTATATGGTAGAACACCATTTTTCCTACATTTTAGATTCTTCAAAAAATTCTGTATCGGCAATATTGTACTTTTTTATGACTTCTAAATATTTTACACTATATACTTTTCTTTGTGCAGATAAAAGGCAAATAAATGTAGTGTGTAATGTCAGAGGTACTGGTGTAGGTCATACTTATGAATTGTAAGCATTTGAAAATATACTTACAGTCTCTCTTTCGGCTAGGAACATTGTACCTAATTGTCTTATTATTCATGGAACATACTTTACACACCTTTTTGACTAATAATATAAACAAAAAAGAAGCTTAAATCTACAGGTGCTTTTCATGTTGTCGAGAAATAAGAATACATTTTTAAAAAACAGAAAGCCCTTTCCTTCGTATTCCTATTCTAAGGTAAAAATACATCATACAGCAAGAGATGTACTAGATGGGAGGGACTCTTTTCAGGAGGGAGTAAGAAAGATGGAGGGGGAGGTAATGGGAGGTAAGGGGGCACTTGTGGATTCAATAATAAGAAGCAGAATAATCTCGAGAATATTATAATAGGTAGGTACATGGTAATGGAACATGCAAGTGGTGTAAATATACCCCTACTTGTAAATAATTACTATATATTGTAAATATACCTCTACTTGTAAATAATTAATATACAGGGTGATTAAAAAAGTAGGTAAATCCGTTAACCACATAGTATATTATAGACCATTTTAGGGGGAGTCAAACTCAAATGTATGAGGAACAGTTCATGCACTGGATGGGATTCGGACCAACGGATCCCGTTACCTGGATTACCAGACTAGCGCCTTAACCACTTGACCACCAGTGTACTAGATATACTCTGAAGTAAAGTGTGACCTTTCTAAGACTCAGGATTATTTTCGGGCCCAAACCTTTCCTCTTTAACCTTCATCGTATAAAAAATAAAGTTTCAGTTCAATTCAAAACTCTATTTGAACATGCTTAGGCAAATCTAAAAAAAATTCTAGATAAAACTGAAAATTTGCAACAACAAAAAAAACACAGGTAATTCCTGGATACCTTCATGTAGTGTCCGTGAAATATTGATTTCTCAAAACGTCTTAAAAACTAGCACACAGTTCTTGATTGTTGATAAGCTCATTGATAGTGAGTAATACAATAGAGTTGTGATTGGTAGCAGAAGTCTCGAGTGTTTTGTTTAGTGCTGAAGTTCCTTGGAGAAGGTGTAGTTTACAAGACTAAAGTTGGTAGAGGTTTATTCTTTGCGAAATCAGTAATTGGTAATTGTAGAGTAAGTACTAGTATTTTGTCTTATTTATCTATTAATTAGTTGAAAACTTCTATCTATCAATGTATTGGTATCATGTGTAATGCCGAGTTCCCACCGGTATTGAATGTGTTGTTCAACCATGGTTCTTGCAGGGTGGACGTGTTGATCATCAACAATTTGTTGAGTCAAACGCAACCCGATTCAAAGTGGTACAGATGAAATGATTTTGATTTTTTCTGAAAAAAATTCTGATTTTTTCCTGTTCAACAAAACAGGAAGAATTCAGTGACTTCAATAAGAAAGACAGCTTCTAAATTTTATGTTTTGACTGACTCACAACGATGACTGGTTAAAAAAAGGTAACAAATATTTTACTAATTCTATTGGTATAGTTGAAAATAATAGTCAAATTTAAAAAAAAAAGGTAGGAAGAAAACCAAAATGTGTATAGCATGAGAAATTGCTTAGTATTCGACTAAGTAGATCGAGTAAAAGTACATTTATAATAGCATTCATTTTTCTGCAGGTTGAAAACAAATTACATACTGTAAGTGAAGACATTCTCATACAATAATAATTAATTCATGTTTGAAAAATCAATGAATCATTTGTTGTTATTCAAGTAATCATAAACGTATAACAAGATAACTTTAACAATAAGGATGTAGGAATTGAAGAAATAAAAAAAGCGATTGGAAAAAAGTTGAAAGGGCAATGATTGAGCAAAATTACTTCAACAAAGAACATTCGAAACGAATTGGAATATCGAGAAAGAAACGGAATATCAAAATCTGAAACACCTTATTACCTCCATCTGCTTCTCGCTTCATTTGAGTTTAATCATACCAACGTTTTCAATGAGGGGAACGAAAAAATCGTTAAATTTAACGACGAAATTTTTTGGCAAGAAACTGTTCAAATTGCGAGCTTCAATCTCCAATGAAATAAAAATCTGATTTCGACTTCCGTGTGTTTATGTCGATAAAATATATAATGTACATACATTTAAAGGGAATGGGTAATGGGTATGAGTACAAAATATATCGCGTTCCTGCTTCGAAAAATTGAATGTAGAAAATTACAGTTTGATTAAATTATAGTAATAAACACCCATACAACAATTTCATACAATCTTTGTAGATAGAAACACCTCAATAGATAAAAACACCTCTAATCTTGCCAAGGTCCTTGTTCAACCACAAATTTTCCATCTTGACACAATTTGTCTGGCACAGTACAACATTAATTAAGAGTTTAAATGTACAGTAACATACAAATTACTATGTACTTGGTGATAGCATATAAAATACATATGTATACGATTGTAACTAAAGATATCATATATAATTATATTGTATATAGTGTACACTACACAGGTAGACTAATACCCATTTGTCCACCTTGGGTATTCAAAACCACACAAACCTGAACAAACAACACCCAGTTAACAATCTTCTATTAATCTTCTTAAAGGCTTGGACTCTACTGAAGACACAAATGGGACGAACGTCAGAGGTAAGAAAGCGCACTTGATTGATGCCCTGGAAACTCTAGAGTTGAAACATGGGGTTGGTGACATCATGGATAGCTTTCACAGGTCTTGTGCAAGTGGGCAGCTCGTTAGATTTCAGACTGGAACTACCTGAAAGCATTGTCAAACCTAGTCTATTCAATGTTCATTACAACGACCATTGTATGATAAACAGCAAAGACCATTTCATGAAAGACAACAACGCGCCTGGCGAATTTCTTAGTATACACAATGAAGAACCTAACGAAATTGTGGAGAGTTACAACAACGTCCCCAGTGGAATTCTAAGAAGACACAAACGCTACACATACTCAGAGCCGGACTCACAACTGACTCATAAGTTTGAGCAACATCTGACCGCCAGGGAGGGAGAAGAAACGTACAATCTGCAACAAGTGGTGGACTATATGGTGAAGGAGTGCGATCGGCTCTCACACAAAGCGCTCAATGAGTCGATTCAAAGATACGCGGATCATAACTATCTGGTGCACTACAACCACACCGAGATGGTGTATCGATACTACAGGTGAGTTGAGTGAAAGAGATTGCCCCGGGCAATAATCCTATCTTTAGCTAGGTGATATTTTTTCCCTAGCTTCTCATGAATCTGTGCATCTAATTTACTGTCCTTGCACCTGTAAGTGTTTATCAGACTTTCCATCTGAAAATGCTGTTATTTTTATTTTCTAAAGCTTATGTCTGGCTGGGGGACTATAAACAGGGAGTAGACCACTATTGGCTTAGTTCTGGGGGCCCTTGTCAATGATTAGCCTCCTTGTAAAGACAGTGGTAGAAGTGCTGAGTCATTCCTCCACTGGTTGTCTACCATCGTACCATCGATGATATGTCAATTTTTATTTTTATTATTTATTTTCAAGTAAGAATCTGTAATATGTTTACATCTAGTAAGTCAAACGATTTTGTATGGTGTAAAACCTACTATAATATTATGGATGAGACTAAATTTTGAATGACGTTCAACCATAATAATTGTGTTTAAAAGTCGTAAAATGAATATTGAAGGCCATTCAAAGGTATAAGGAAACTATAATAGAACTATACAATATACATAAGCTCGCAAATATATAAATCTTTAGTTAAAAGAAGAAGAAATGATAAAATATGCATCTACATGAAAAAACAAGTTGAAAACTATAAAGAAAAAGAAATGAGCCAGTAAAGTACAGTATTTTTTAATGGATAGTCAATAATAGTATAGCAGAGGCTTTGTGAAAAAAGAAGTGTAAATATTAGCATTAGCTAATGAATAATAGAATAGGAGTATGTATTTGACTACTTTTAATTATGGGCACATGTCTATTTAAACATTAAAATCAATTACATACTATAAAAATATCAACGAGTTTGGGTTGGATGGGCACAGACAGACCATTGCCAAATGTTTATATTCCCCTTCTATTTACGGACGTTAACATATTGTGACCCATATAGTACTGTCTTTCCAAAAAGTAAAGATAAAAAAAAAAATTGAGAGAGGAAAAGAAAAGTATGAGACTTGCAGACAATGCTTGAAGAAAAATAGTGAAAGATCGAACTAAAAATATGGAAGTACTCCCAAATGATTTCAGAACGAAGTCTTTGGGATTCCGTAATTTCATACAAGACTAAACTTTCTGAAATATGTTCTTCATCGTTCTCTCAAACGAAGTTATAGAAGAAAGAAGAAACCCTCAGGACCCCAAAAGGTCACAAAAGATGTTAGAGGAACAATTTTCTGTTTTTCTATTCACAATTTTGCATGTAGTTCATTGAATATTTTGTGAAGTTGCTCTTGCATATTGATAAACTCACCAAAGGACCTTTGCTTTCAGCTTTATTTTTACATATTTAGCTTCCATCAATGGTAACTTCTTTTACTTCCGATAATTCCTAGTATTATAAATCGAAAGTATTGTATTCATTTTTGTACAAACAATGGTATCAAATACTAAGAGATGAATTATGAAATAGCATTGAATATCTAAGATTTGTTAATCCAAGCCACTATCACTACTTAATAGTTTATATAAATGTGCTGTGATTTGTTAAAATTTCTACTAGAGGGCTTATTCTGGGCAAAACAGGATTAGATTAATCCTATTTTAGATTAGATTATTCTAATCCTGTTTCATAATTCTGATCTAAAATCATCCAATTTTAACTTTCAGACAGCGCTATCAGGACTTCACTGAGAGCCTCTACCACAAGCTCATTTACATCGTCCCTCATCTCGTCAAGAAGCACATGAGAACCGTCATGGCTAATGTGACCGCCGACTTCAAGATGGTCAACATTGCCTGCATGAACCGCTTTCTAGATCTCGATGAGAGAGTCAACACGCATTTCCTGTCCTATGGAGAGCTGTTTCGATCGATCTTGCAAGAGTCGTACAGCGACATTGAGAAAAATTTCTACAGCATTTACACTGATAAACCGCAGATCACCGGTGGCCTTTGTAGATAATACTAGTTCAGTCGAACTTGGATATGAGAGAACTCAAGGGACAAGAAATGTTTTCTCTTAGAAAAAGGTTATTTTCCCTTATGAATAGGAAAATAGGACTTCGAAACTATTCTCTTAAATAGAGGTTTCTCTTGTATTATGTAAAAAAACAAAATAATTGAATTTAATGACATTGTAAATACACGAGTTTATTGCGAAAAGATTTTTTCATTTTATCATTATGCATCTCAGAAGGTTTTTGGGACGTATGTATTTGATGTATCAAAATTATTCACTTCTTTCAAATAACATAATAATGAAATACTTTCAAAGATAAATATTATCGAAGAACGTATTTCAAAGATGGCTGAAGAAGTTTTCTGAGTAATGAGCAATAGATTATGGAATGGTGGAACTTAGGGATGAGTAATTAGGTCCTGGATTAGACTGCAGGGCTTCAGCGCTGCAAATCATAACTTCCTCATCAAAGATTTAGGTAGTGGTGTAGAACTATTATAAAGTAAGCTGATTATTGATATTGTTCTTAAATTTAGCCGTGTTTTTTATAACAAAATCTTGATCTACACCTTTTTAGAAAATGTTGGTTTTTCTAAATGAATTTATCTAAATTTATAAACGCAATAGTCCATTACTAACTGATTGGCTGATTCAAGATAATATGAGAGTAGTGACCTGGGAGTCTTTGAAAATACGTGATGTATTTATTTTATTACTTTTTCTTTATTAACATTATTATTAAAAGGACAATAGCCACGGACAAAAAACCTGATATACTAGAAGTATACACTCAAGTTGATCTTACATTCTTTGGTTTTTTGGATGTGCTAAAAATATCTTCAAAATTCAATGTTTGTTTTTTTAATATTTTTGAAAGACATACTTATTTTTTTCTTTAAACTCTTTCAATAACTTCGTCTCTTGGCTTTATATGTAGAAATGCCTTGCCAACCACTTCATGTCTGATTTTCATCATTAAAGTTAAAAAATACCAAAATTCAGTCTGAAAATTAACATTTCTTAAACCTTATTCTCAAAGACTTTTAACAGAAACTAATAAAAGTAACCCCGAAAATTAAAATGGAACCCTAAAAAAATTCCGCAGCTCCGTTTCTGGTTCTCTTGTTAGGGATGATTAATTGATGCACTTGACTTCACAATGGAAAAATTATTCTGCATACAAAAAATGGAGGAGAAGAAATATTATGTATAGGCCTGCTCATTATTTCGTTTTTTTAGTGTTCTGCTGCATTGAATAGCACAAAAATTTTCGCTCGTTATCGTTATCTGTTCAAACACTGAAGTTAAGCAACGTTCAGCGAAGGAAGGAGTTGGATGGATGACCATTCAATTTCAAAACTCCGGGATGCTGTTCCTGGAGCCTTTCTGGCTGAGAAATAATCAAATTTGAAAAAGGCCCAAAAATTATCTCATAAGGTACAAGGCTGAAAACATTTTGTGCTTGGTGAGCGGAGTAGTGTCACCCTTCTAATCTTCACACTCCCTCTCGCTTTCCGTGATAACCTTCTTTACTTTGTAACACATAGTATATACATAATTTCTGTTAACATAATATACACCAGTAACAATCAAGCAAAACGGTCGTTTAGCGGAGAATGCCTCCGAGAAACTGCAGTATGTATCATATACAAATACATAACCAGCTACCGGGGATCGACCGAGAAACCCAATGAAGCTGGCAGCGTTTTTATTTTCTACCAGACAAGTAATTAATGTTCTGTTTGGCGAAGTTTTCCCCACTCCTAGACAGAATGGATCCGGGTGTGAAGTGAGAGAGAAAGAGACAGAAATTGCGGAGGAGAAAGAGTGCAAAATGAGGAAATAGGCTAATGATATATTGATAATGAGAAGTATAAAAACAGAGTCAATTAGAGAGAGGTAAGAGATGAGTGCAAGGAGGAAGAGAGGAGGTGGAAAGAATGAGCGATAGAAAGAGGGAAGAGAGAGAGAGATGATCAAGAGTGTGGGATGGAGATATTGTAATTACTCAGAATCATCAATGTGGAATGAGTAAACAATAACAAGCCAGCGTAACCCATCTGGTTAGAGGAAGAGAGAAATTGAAGTGAGAGAGAAAACAACAGAGAGAGAGAGAGGGAAAGATAGAGAGAGAGAGATAGAAAAAGAGAAATGTAGATAGACAGAGAGGATGGGAGCGGGAATGAAATTTACAGGGATAGAAATTTTCAGGTAGAGATGAAAAAAGAAGGAGAGAAAAATGCAGGGAAAGAGAGAGAAAGATACAGAACAAGAAGAGAGAGACCCACAGAAGGAATGATCAGAGAGGGAGTTCATAAAAATGAAGGGAAAGAGATGAAAAATAGAAAATGAGAGATATAAAGGATAGATAAATAATAGATAATATAGTTCGAGATTGAGGATAGTAGAAAAGGGAGAGAGAGAACGAGCAAGAGAGTAGATAATTACCTGGTAGAGAAAGCAAAAAATATGAAGAATGAGAGAGGTTTGAAAAGAGAAATGGATATAGAAAAGGGGGCAAAGTGAGACACAGAGGGCAAATTTGTCTAGAAGAAGTGATGGAGAAGGTAAAAAAGGGTTTAGGAAGTGGAGAAGAGAGAAGAGGAGGAATAAAACCGACCTCCCTTTTCGAAGTACAGAGTGGGAATTATCGATGCCTCTTTTAATAACACAATACCACGTGTTCGAACTTAATGGATGAATGAGCATCCATACAATCCGCGCTGAAATTCTGTGAATCCTGGCTGAAAATAATAACAATACATTTTATAGCTTGTACTGAACTTTACTACCGACGAGAACTTTTGTTATGCTATAATCCATACCGTCAGGTATTAGGAGAAGAGAAGGAAAGGGTGATTGATAAAAGCAGAGGGATTGAAAAATGACAATATAAGATTGAAAATTGATAAGGAAGTAGACATTGAGAGAGGAAGACACGAATTCATAAAAGAGATGAAAATGAAAATAGATAAAGGTTTGGAAATGATACATAATTAAAAAGAAAACAATACATAGAAGAAAAAGATAAGCAAAGTAAAGAGTAGAAGAGAAAATTAGAGAACTAAGAACAGAGATATTAAGGAAAAGTAAAATAGATTGAAATAGAAAGAAAAATAATAGAGATATTAATAAAAATTAAAATTAAAAAGTTTTGATTGAAGTTGAGAAAAAAACACTAAAAGATACTGGAAAATTAAAAAAATCGTAACTTGTGTTGAACTTCTCTTTGTAACTGAAACAGAATCCTTAGCTTTCAAGCGTGTTATTCGAGTGTTTATTGATCGGAGTCACTGAATCAAACAGAAAGATTGAATTAAAAATTCATTGAATTTGAAGTAAAATTCAAAAAAAGAAATATTGCTCTGGGTAGGAGCAGGACGATTGGATTAATAATTTAGTACTTTCATCCTTTCCCCTCCTAATATATTGCTATGAAATATAAGGCCTTCATTTATGACGTCAATATTTGCTTTTCACGTCAAAAAATCCTAGGCTGCTGTTGGGGGAGATAATATTTAATTTGATATCACGAAGTAACATCGATGGTTGATTTTATAAATTAACATAGATAGCCAAATATATCTAAACGTTCATAACATTTAGTCCTTGCCAGAAAAATAAATCAAAATAAATGTGTTTCTTTTACTATATCACAATTTTAGTGGATAGCGCAGAATCATAGAACATTTCCGTATCTTCAATGTCTCAATTTTTTCTTTTTGCCTATAATTCCGCCACTGGTCGCTTTACATCTACAGTGATATATCCTTTGGCAGGATATATCAGCAATAACTTTTCCTCACGAGGTATGAATGAACCCCGAACATCCAAGTAAAGATCAGAATAAATCCTGCCCCGCTGGGAAACGAATCCAGTCTACCATACGTAAAATGCCTAGCGCGCTAACTCACTCGGCCACGTTGACTACCTTGTCAGAAAAAAATATCAGCTCAATTAAAAAAAAAAAAAACTAAACGATTGCAATGCTTTTTATCCAAGGTACCTTGTTACAGGGAATGGAATAAAAAAATATTATCAGAAAACAAAAGAGATCCTATAAGTTCTTTTCTAGGACAAGTCCAATGACGAAGTATGTAAAACATAAGTCTTTGGACAAGTTTGTTACTTTTTGCCTTTCTCTATAACTTGGTTTTTCTTCTTTGGTACCTAATTTTATTATGATATATTCCATAAGAATATTGTTATTTTTATTATTTCTTCCAAGTTACCTAATAAATCAGAAAGAGGGCTTTATTGCCGGTCTAGCTGGAAAGATTCAGAGCATCTTGAGTGGCCATGGTCGTATGACATAAGAGTAGACATGATATGCCTGAATGCATTAGAGAGAAGCCTTGAAGTTAGCAATAACATGATTGCTGGTCATTTTTTATGATTTTTGATGAGCATTAAGTTTTTTTTCGAACGGAGAACTTTAATGCTTGAAAATCTGTCACGTGTAATGAAAATTACAATCATTTGTCAACTAAATGAATAAAAATTAATAAATTCCTCCAAGGTTTTTGTCCAGAGTATGGATGATTTTGTGAAGGCGGGTTTTGAGCAATAGAGGGTTTAAGAACCTCAACTATTCTAAAATACTTCTTAAATTGTTACAATCCTAAAATTGTTTGGATCAGCATCAAATGTTTCATTTGAGTTATTTTGGAGTTTCTATTCTATACTGTCTTCTGCCATTCTTTTTCATTATTCCTATCTAAATTCATTATATTTCTCAATCTAAATGAATAATACATGCTTACATAAAATTTCATGAATTTTATGTAGGCATGTAAAATTTATGGACGTATTTCAAATGTGCATTTCAAAGGTTGGTAGTGCAAATGGGTCATCCTGCAAACTTGGTCTTATTCATTTTTTTTTTTTTTTTTTTTTTTTTTTTTTTTTCAACTGTTCTTTCTTAAACACTCTCTCCCAAACCATATCCATCAATTTTTCCATTTCCTTCTTTTTCACCCATCATTCCTTTTTATTTCCCATCCCTATCTTCTTTTTCCCATCTTAGTCATAATATTTCCTATCTCTCACTTCATCTTTTCCATTTCCTTATTTTCCCCTTCTCTCTTCATATCGCATCTCCTACTTTTCCCATCCTACACCATTCCCATCTCACTCCTCATTCGTTTTTCTCATCTTTCACTTCTTATTCTCAAACTTTTCCGTTTCATCCTCCATCCCATCTTCATTTTTTCTCATCCTACTTTTTGCCCATCCCTACTCTACATCATAATATTTTTACAAACTTCTAAAAACATAAGAAGATTTCCGAAGATTATTTTGTTTTGTTTGAGAGAGAGCGGAGAAAAGGAAAAATGAAATGTTAAAGGTATGAGAAATTTGATGGTTCTTTTTCTCTCTCACGCACACTTTCTTTCTCTGAATCTGTCTCTTGCTCTCCTTTTCTATTATTCAATTTATTCATGCTCATTATTATTTTATTCAATTTTCTTTTTCTCTTTCTCTCTCTCTCTCTCTTTCTTTTTTTTTGTTTGTTTGTTTTCTCCTCTATTTCCTTCTACTCTCTTTTATCTCACTCTCTCTTTTTGGATTCTTATTATTTTGCTACATTTAATCTCTTCTTTTCAAGGTTTCTAGTTGTTTCTCTCTTTCTTATTTTATTTAATTCTCTCTCCTCTCTCTCTCTCTTTCTCTCTCTCTATCTCTGACAAAAAACAGTGAAAGAGAGAGGTCTTTCACTATTTTTTTATATTTCAGTATACTTCTATATCTTTGTTTTATTTGTCTCTCCTACTCTCTTTCTCTCCCTCTCTCTCTCTCTGTCTCACACACTTATTTATCCGCTACCACTTTTTGTCATTCTTTCAATAAGTAGTCATGGGGAGATGTAAGCTTGAATAGATGTCAGCTACAGTTTCTAATATTTATAAATTGATAGTATCTTTTGATGCAACTTTCCATTTAAACAACTAAAATATTATTTCAAGATCGAGATAGAGTTCTTAAAACGAGTTTGAATCGGATCCTTTACACGTATGCAGTACAATTTTTGATCCAAACAATATTTGGTCATTCTTCAATCAGATGATGTTTTTTTTTTCTCTATAGTAATTTACTTTTGCTAATTCCTTCTTATTCAAATATTTTGGTCATTGTCATATCATACTAATATTGACATTTCTATTGGCAATGGTAAGCTTTACTAAGGTAAACATGAGAGGGAACAAAATGTGTCAAGTACATGGGCACTTTCAATAAATCGGAAGAAAATCCTAAGGAAATTTTTTGTGAAAATTTAAAACTTTTCTTTCAAATAAAATTCATAAAACGTTGTGGAAATAATACTGAAATAAAACTTGTTCTAGAGCAAGGCTGAATAAACAAACTTTTGATAACTGAAATAAACACTATTAAACTAATTTAGTACGATTGAAAAAATACTGATTTACTTTAAATACTCGTCAGTTAGTAATTTTCTAGATATTTTTTTTTTGTTCATTTTAAATTGAATAGTATCTAGCATGATTGAATTTGAAATGCTGAACATTTTAAAATTTCAGCAGAACGTTTTTAATTTTTTCCTTGCTTGCGAATTTATTGAAGTACATAGGTTTTAACAAATATTTTTCCAAGAGAGTTCTTGTATTTTTATGAAATAAAATGAAATCCTCTGAATTAAAACGTAAAATCCCAACAATTAATATAAGTATTCTAATATTTATGTACATTTAATAACTTCTTCAATGTGAATTAATGAATCTATGACATTGAATTTTTGTATGATGATAATTTAAAGGATTCTGAATTATAAATAATGTAATGCTATGTATTACATAGTAATGTATTACATTTGATGGTAATGCTATGCTGAATGGCAACCGCCAAACTAGCAGCTCCAGCTGTATTTAATAAAATATTGTTTCTCTAATGATTTCAAGATTGTCCAATTTTTTTAGGCCCATTTCATTTGTGCGTTAGTTCCTTAACTCTCAGATAACACGTGGTTCGAGCGAATCAGCATGCTGGTGATTCTACTGAACTGTGTCACTTTGGGCATGTACCAGCCCTGTGTCGACGATAAGTGCCTCACTAACCGCTGCAAGATTCTTCAGGTAAGTGGAATACTATGCATTCCAGTGGAATACTACGCAGGGATTAAAGGGAATAGACGTTTTTATAATACCTCTGCGGAGCTAAGTCTAGATTTTGGGTATATCATTCGAGCGGTATCATTGAGGCTTCGTGGATCCAGATACCACCCACGCAGTTATGGTCAAAGATGGAGCAGGAGTACCTTTTTAAAATATTGTTACAAGTTTTATTAATTTTACTAATGTTTAAAAATAAATATATACCAGACATACCTTGTTCAAACATTTTTTTTTTTTTTTTTTTGGTATTGTCTTAGATGGAGAAAACTAATGCTAAGTCATAACGTAAGGTCTCGATATTGTCCATTACTTTCGTCCTCAGTCTTACAAATTATCTTGTTGCAAAGCGCTTTGCATTGTTTTATGCTCTGTTCTCCCTTTACAATCAAATGAGATTATCTCCCACTGACTGAAACATTACTTTGAAGTGCTTTGCAACACTGCCCGTCCAAATTGACCTTAGTGATTGATCAATACGACGCGACGTCGGACTTGTAATTGGAGTTCGGTGGTTCAAGTACCAAGTTAAACAAAAATTTAGTAAAGTGGGTTTGAGTAGTTGTGATATCACGAAAGTGATTAACACGACTACGACAACAACAATACTGCCTGTTCAAAAAGTGCGACAAAATGATGTGAAACGTTTCAAAACTAAATGTTGCACTTAATGATTGATTGATTAATGTGATCCTGGCTTTATTAATACATAATTATTTACTGGTATACTAATCATGTAAACAAGATACTTTCAGTATCAGTATCAGTATCAGTATAAACAGAAAAGTGAGAAGTTGTACTAGATGTACATGAATATCAGAACATACCTGGACAGCTGTTTCGAGCTTATTTGCTCTCATCAGCAGGTAATAGTTCTGAATATCCATGTCATCAACTAACCTCTCTATTTTAATCAGTATAAACAGAAAAGTGAGAAGTTGTACTAGATGTACATGAATATCAGAACATACCTGGACAGCTGTTTCGAGCTTATTTGCAATATTCCATTTATCCTTTGAATATTCAAAGGATAAATGAAATAAGTAGTCAATCAAGGGGCGAGGTCAAAGCCTGCAGCTTTCTTTGTCACCTAATCTCAATGTTGTTGGCTGAATGATCTTGTTTAGAAGAGACTGCTTCAGGCAATAACACCGCTTGTTGTACTTATGTAGGTACACATTTTTTTATTCTTCCCTCTTTCCCATTTTATATGAAAGTATGAGAAATTTTATAATATACATAATATGTTTACTAATGGCATAATCCCTGTTTATAATACCCCAGCCATTACAATGGGTTTACTACTTATGTAGAGCTCTTCGGGTATATTTTTAAAACAGCCTTATTTGACGACTTGATATCGTTTTTTTTTTTTTTTTTTTTTTTTTTTTCTTTAATACAAGCACTTTTTACTTACTGCATTTATCTTATAGTAAGTTTCATTTGATATTTTTATATTTTCCTAAAGATCTTAAAACTACTAAATTTACTTTTAAAGACCCTTTCAAAAGGTATAGAAAAATGACGTTTTCGTTCTTAAAATTTTAAAGGGATTGGCGGAAGTTAGCCTATTTAAAAAGTCCCTACAGACTCTTCATAAGAAGATTAGACAGAAAAAAAATCATGTTTTTGCAAACATCATTTCCTTCAAATTTCTCATTATTTACTGAGACTTACCTACTGCTTTTTTTACTGTGAATATTACAATGACAATGAATATATACCTACTGAGAAAGAGTTATTGGAGAAGCAGAAAAAAAAATGAATAAAAATTCATTTCCTGGTTGGGAGAAAAGTCTCCCGTTTGCCGGTCCACATGTGCATAAATATGAAAATCCTGTAAGAATAAAAATAGCAGAAAAAAGGATAAAATAATGTTGAGAGAAAAAAATGCAGGGAAATCTAGATTTCCCCTACCATATACAAACACTTTAAAGGTCTTAATGTAATCTGTTTATGTGCCCAGAAAATATTATGATGATGAGAATGATGGTGTTGATGCTGATGATGATGACGCCCTGAATGTACTGATATAAATACAGTTTTGACCAGGGGTAGGCAAGAGGCGAGAGAAAAAAGATTCTTCCTTGCAGGAGTTACTAATAGCATGGTAAAAATAATTGACCCCTTCTGTAAAAAGGAAGCCTTGATAAATGTCCTCAAATTTAACATAAAAATCATTTTGGTATGTTTTGGACACATACTCGTATTCGTATTAAATAATAAATATTTCATAGAAAAAATGTACCTATACAGAACTTTGTTTTGAAAATTTATACAAAACTAAATCTACTTATTTAAATGGCATTTAATGCCAACAGAAAAATGAAGGTACCTAATACTATATTTTTTTAATTCATAAAAAAAAATCATGAAAAAAAATCTTCATTTCATGGAGAAGAAATAATAATAAAATAAAACTCTGCAGGAAAGTAAAAAACCCCAACAGGTCTAGTTCACATCATTAAGACCGACTAGAAAAAAAACTTTTCAATTATACTTTGAAATTTTGTTGCTAACTGTTTTAACCAAGTGAATGAGAGAAGGTTTTAATCCCCTTGGAACAGTGAAACTTTAGTTGGAAAACTATATTTTCTGCTTATTTTTCTAGCAAAGAGTTCGAAATAGAAAATAAACAAGTACCTACAAAATAGAATTAGGTTTTATAAAATATAATGTAAGTAAAAAAGAGGATTATAAAAAATGCAAAGCCTTCAGTCATTTTAAATTTTTGAGAACTTCATTCAAGTCATTCAGGAAGTCAGGTTGGGATTCAAACGTCAGGTGACATTGTTTGAATATTTTATCATTGTGTAGCCCAAAATTATGTTCGAAAGTTTGAATTACTTGGTACAATTAAAGGCTTCTGTGAAGCTACGTCTTGTTTCTACGTTTTTAATGAGGATATATGTAAAAACTAACTCAAACTTGAGAATCCGATTTTGTGAACATAATTTTAGTTGTCTTAATTTTCAAAGAAATAATTCTTTGTTCCATAGAGAATTATTTCAGGGTGCATTCTTAAAAAAAATTCCAGTAGGAAATCTCCTACAATTGCTTGATGATTAGAATTTTACATACAACTTCTCACTTTTCTGTTTATACTGATAAAATAAAATAATTTATATTCTTCATTCCAGATGTTTGACGATTTCATCTTCGTCTTTTTCGCTCTTGAAATGACTATCAAGATGATCGCAATGGGCTGTTATGGAAAGGGCACCTACCTGGCTGATTCCTGGAATAGACTGGACTTTTTCATTGTGCTAGCTGGGTAAGTGGATGTACATGTTTGTACAAATTACATTATGTGTGTGATAGGAACTTACTTGGTTGATTCCTGAAATAGTCTAGGATTTTTTATTGTGTTTTTTATTTTGTTTATTTTAACAATATTACAAGTGCTTAGTGAAAACATTAAAAATTCCATACATATCCCCATCATCACATACACATGTATGTATATAGAGTACAATATTGAAACTGAAAGTACTCTATCACGAAAGTGATTAACACAAATATAACTTAACTTTAGTATAAGTACATGTTCTAAAAGTGGGATTATTGCCTATGGCAAATCCTCCATTCAATGCCTTCTTATACAATATTGAAGAACTTATTACAAAAGAAAATAGTAGATAGACTGAACTTCTTCACATTTATTAACACTATTTATACACGCAAATGCATTAAAAATTAAAGTAAAAATAAATAGAGACATTGAAATTGAATCTCCTAAAAAATCCACTATTCATACACGTAAATGCAATTTTTTTCATTGTGCTAGCTGGCTTTCATTATTGCTTGTGTAGCTATGCATTAAAAAAAAATAGAGACATTGAAACTCAAGAATACGGGAAAAAAATCTGCAAATAGACATTCTTTCATTAAATAAAGCATAAAAAGAATCTCAAGAGTTATATTTTTTAATTAAATTGCAGAGAGCATACTTTTTTGTTAATTAAAAAAAAGGAATGCATTGAATGTACATGTCATTATACAGGGTAGCTAAAAGTTGTAAATTTTACATTTGACATGATATAAAATTTACTTTAGTTTTATTTTGAATTTTTATTTGTTCAAGATAAAAATCCGTTTCAATAGAACTACGGTTGTCGAACAAAATAATCATTCCTTGGGTCATTAAATCATTTAAAGATTTTAAGGTTAAGAGCATAAAATTCTAGCACATCCAGTACTTATACCTATGTCTCGTACTCTTGTTTATTTCAATTTTCATTCCAACAAATCTACATTTATCTAAATTCCACAATATTCATCACGTAAAATCTTCTGGAAAATAGACATTCTATAATTTTATGAGAACAATATAATTATGTATTATACCTATGCCACGTGCCTCACATGCAATGAATTAATGTCAAGAAAGCATACATTAAAATGATCGAAAAAAAAAGAAGAATCAAGTCATTTTTCTAAAGTAATACAAATCTAAGTAATATTATTGTGTAATGCTATGATAATATAATTAATATGGTAGTTACATTCTTTTTTAAAGGGAAGTTCTCACTATAATATTAGGTGTAACTATATAATTATATCTCAAGTATTAAAAAATAGGAATTATGTGACTTACGAGTGCACTTCTAAATTTGGTACCTCGATATCTTTTGTATTCACAAATTGAAATCAGAAGAAAACAACAATCACATTTTTTTGGTTCCAAGAAAATCTACTTCGCCCTGAAACAAATAAATTGATCAGTATTTCGAATAGGAATCAAAAGATCCCTTGCATTTTATGTAAATCTAATTCGTCCAGTAATGTCATTAAATCACTTACGAAAAAAAAAAAACAGAAATGTTATCAGCACAATTTCGATAAAACCGACCGAAACAATTCTCTCTATAAGTTATAGGTAATAGAAATTAGAAAAATGAATTGTAGTACCAGGTTAATTATAGAAAGTAATAAAAAAAATATCAAATAAAATCACTGAAAATCCTCCTTGTCAATACTCGATCCTATGGTAATGATATCTACCTAAATCCGTTGTTTTTGTCGGTACTATATCATGCGGTCTTCATGAAAAATCCGTTTTGTGGAGGCTTCAATTCTCAAGAGAGGTGAAAAAACCATCGCATAAATATATTTTATTCCCTTTCCATTACAAAATATCCTTTCTTTCATCCTCCTATCTTCCCTCTTCCAATTTTACCTCCACCTATATTCTTCTGTCTATACTATCTAACCTCTCTTTCTTTTTTTCCTTTTTATTCTCCATCTTCTCTTCATCTTCATTGTGTCTGCTTTCTTCTTTATCTATATTATCTACTCCACTTTTCCTACTTTCTATTAACTTATCATTCTCGTCTCTCCCTTTTTCTCTCTCTCTCTGTTTTTCTCTCTCTCTTCCTCTCTCTTTCTCTCTTTCTCTCTCTCTCTCTTTCTCTCTCTCTCTCTCTCTCTCTCTCTCTCTCTCTCTCTCTCTCTCATAAGCTTCCCTTTTTTCTCCTTTTCTCTTAACTTCTTTCATCTCAGTCTCTTATTTTTCTCTTTACACTGTTCTATCTTAAATTTCTAGTCATCTCATATTTCTTTCGACTCTTCCTGTGTTTCCTCTTTATCTCTTCCCTTCTTCCGCTCCTCTTACCCTTCTTTTCTTTTCCTTCTTTCTACTTTCCTTCCTGTCTATTCTCTACCTCCTCGACCCTTCCCTTCTCCTTCTACTGTCAAACCTCGAACTATGAGAAACCTTTTTATATGAGGTCCAATTTACCTCACTATATTTTCGGGTCCAGTTTACCTCACTATAAGGTGAAATAATCTTTTTATAAGAGAAACCTGGATATAGAGGAAAAAAATACGCTTCCTTGAGTTTTCTTATATTCAAATTCAACTGTAGTTCTTCTTTCCTAACCTCTCTCTTTCTATCCTCTCCATTCTACTCCTTTCCTTCTCTCTCTTCCTCAATTCCTTTTGTCTCTACCTCCACAAATGTATATGCTCAACAGGTGTGCAGTCAGTCCGTAAAATTTATTCGCCATCCTTTCTGTTTTGTTCTCGCAAATAATAGAATTAAATTAATTTATTGTAATTACATATTTAAAACGGTTCTGTTTGTACATAAATACGAGAATTTTTTTTATTATTTTTTATAACAACTGGATGAAAATTACAGTGTTTTTTAGCACTCAGGAACGTTGTATAATTTATTTTTTGACCCCCGTCTAGACAAGCAGGTGAATAAAATTTATGTCCAAGTTTTTTTTCTGTTAGGCACTTTGAATTCACGACGTTGTTTTTGGGCGGCATTTATTTTGACATTAACGCGACCTATTTTGTTTCGAATGTGTAGTTTATTTTGTCATTTTTGGTATTATTGGTGGCGTTTTTATAGCGTTAGAGTGAAGGGGAGGTGTTTAATGTCATAAAAAAAATCTCATGTATAATTATTGATGGTAAATGATTAAAAATTATACGATTTTGGAAGTCTGATTGGCTACAAACTACAAAGTTTGGTAAATTCTATTGTTGTTAACATTTTCAGATGATTTTGTTTTTTTTTCCAGATTAATTAATAAAAGAAAACATTTACAATCAATACAAGAAATAAATTTGGCAAAAACAAAGGATTTTAGAGTCAATGTAGAACACGCTTAGAAAACCGTTCATTTTGATTATATTTCGATTTTTCTTAAAAATCGAGAAGCAATTCCAATATGACCTACTAATAACAGGGAAAAATATTAAATAAACAGTGCATTTAGGTTTTTCAAAAAAAAAAAAAATAATAATAATAATCTAAAATCCTGTGTTTTACAAGTTTACATTTTTCCTTCCATGGGTTGCAATATTTTTATATATATATATTTTTTTTCTTTTCTTTTATTGAGTGTAAATCTTGAAAATGGGTTTTTATACAAAATAAAAATCATCTGAAAATATTATGTACAACAGAAGCTACAACACTTTGTATCTGCTTGGAAATACAAGGTGTTAAAGGGGAAAAAAAAACAGTTGCATTCCTGTCACTGTGCACTCCAGTGTAATTATGTAATAGGTGAAAAATAAGCCTTTCCTTTCTAGAAGTCTGGTTGGACAAGGACATCTTTATGATTATTTCGACATTCTCTGCCAGTTAACTCCGAATCTAATAAATTTTCACATTATTATTTCTGTCCTCTCCTTTTTTACAATTTTTTTATAACATATCCATTGTCCAAATCTCTAATAAATATTAGTCTATAGTGTTTATGTTTATTGTCCAAACTAGATTGATTTTTTTTTCAATTTATTTATTTTACAACAAGGTAACATATACGAAGGTATTTTTCCTAAGGTTTAGCTTCTAAGTTTGAAGAAATATTTTTAATCAAATTTGATTAAAAATATTTCTTCAAACTATCCAAACTAACTTTGTTTCTATGTCTGTTCCAGGGCACTGGAGTATTGTATGAACAAACTATCCAAACTAATTTTGTTTCTGTGTCTGTTCCAGGGCACTGGAGTATTGTATGAACATGGACAATATGAACTTCACCGCTATTCGCACCATTAGGGTACTCAGACCTTTGCGGGCTATCAACAGAATTCCAAGTGAGTGCATAGAAAATTCTTAGTTATTTTATTTATTTATTTAGAAACTCTTTATTAGTAGAACATAAATATATAATATACAGACAAAAAATGGTAAAAATTAAATATAAAAATTGACAACATTAATAATATATACAAGAAAAAATAATCAAAATATATACATAATATATGTCCTAACTAAAGGGCGGGGTTGTTGCCTATGGCAATCTCTTCCACCCAACCCTTTCTTGACATTTATTTTAAATAAATTAAAAAAAAAATCAATGAAATTTGATGCAAAGGGACTAAATTTAAAATTAACTTAGGCATGGCCGTACATGAGTTTGTTTTCACATCTTGCTTTGGACGTCATGAGGGCTTGTCAAAAGTCATGACTCAACAAGTCAACACATTGCAGTAGTTTTTCCTGGAATATGATCTCCAGACTTGCTCATAAAGTTTGTGCCGGCTTTTTCCGGGAATTCTCGTTCTGTGACGTCATTGTTTCATATTTTTCGTTTGCCTTTTTTTATCATGCTACTTTTTCTTCTTCTTTTTTTTTCTTCTTTTTTTTCCTCTCTTCGTTTTCTTAGACGAAGCAATTAATACAGTTTTCTCCCCGAAGGGACCCGAAAACTGATATTTTGGGTCAAGCAAAGCTCGACCCACCTTGAGAAGTACCCCCCCTTCCCCTACCGTTTCGGACTTAATTTTCCTCGTACGTCATCATTATAGAGCCATTTTACCTTGTGAGAACTTCCAAATTCGAACTTCCCATGAGAACCTTTTGAAATTTCCCATGATAAGACAGGTAGTTCGGTTAGGTTAGGCCCGAGCTGGGGGTTCTTGCTTCAGTGAATTAAAATGCGGAGCTGGCAAGCATTTAAGTGGGTGGGTCGAGCTTTGCTTGACCCAAAATATCAGTTTTCGGGTCCCTTCGGGGAGAAAACTGTATTATTTTAGGTCAGAGCTGCAGCTCGACCCACCTTGAGATGTGTTTGTTATCTGCCAGCTCGTGGCCGGGAATACACTGTGATATAGTCGGAAGAGATTTTTTTTTTTTTTTTAATCAGGTTCCAGAACACAACGGAAAATAAAACAGACAAGTTGCAGAGGTATTAGTCAAAACAGAGGCTATAGAAAATATTGTAAATTTCATTTACGAGAGTAAAATGAATATTTAGCATTATTAAGAATAACATTCTACAGCGAGAGGGTACAAATTACAAGTAGGAATGTATGTACCGTGGGATAGGAGACCAGACCAAGAATATCAAATGTATACATAGTTACATGAACTTGCACAATATTTGATGCACATGGAAGATAATGAACAACATTATTGACATTGCTCACAAGGAACAAGAAGTTACCCACCGCCTGTATAAATTACAGGGTAGGATTAAAGCTTAGAGGGGGTCCTCAGTCCCCAGAGGAGTCTTTTGAAACTCGATTTTGCGACAGTAATGCCTCATAAAAGTTGACGTGGATCGCCAATTTGCCCAAGGGGGATATTTGTCCTTGACAAGTCAAAGTTGACAGAAGAACGTAGGCTCCCGGAGGAAGCAAAGATTCCTGCCTCCTTCAGAGCTGTCGTGCTCCAATTGGCAATCACTGCTTTAGAAGCTGCCTAGACTTTGACCCTTGAAGATATGGGCAGGTCTGGAATATCCAGTGAACTGCATCTTTTTTTTTTCATATCTAAAAGGTTATAAAACCCCGAACGAAGGGGGGACAAGTATCCTCGTAGTGCGGCTTTTCTGAGGTCGTGGGCGAGGATGAGAAGAAGAAGAGTTCACAGCTTCAAGTAAGGCCTTGGGCTCAAACAATTAGTCTTCCGAAGGAGGAATATCCTTCAGAATCCGACGCGGGACCTAAATCGCTGGTACAAATAGGCTTCTCCGACTGGCAATCGTTTGGGATCTCTTCCCGCTAACGTACTGAAGAAGACCCTCGGAAGCAGAATCTTCCGAGGGCAGTTCTTTTATCAGGTCGTTCTTTGACGACTTCACAGAAGGATGTACAGCAACGATCTTGTTCGTGACGTCTGCCAGTGCAGGGCGTTGGAGAATTAGGTAGTTTGATAATATCCCAAAAACTCCGTTCATATTAGCTAGGAGATCCGCTCATGCACTTGGCTGGGCCTTCAGTTCCGAATTCGGCTGCAGACGAGCGAAGATACCATGTATCTAATGCTGTTCCAACTTGTAGAATTGAGATTCTGATATTTGCGGCCATTTATTTCGGCTTCAGGAGATGGAAGAGGAACATCCGGCTCACGTTCTTTTACGCAGGGAGTAACATCGAACGGAAGGTCTGGAGTCGCTATAACTTCCTCGTGCTCGCCCTACAGGGGAGGGGCTTCCGGAAGAGAATAGTCACCCTCAGAATCCTAGGCTTCCGAAGGGTCAGACGCCGACAACTCATCGTTCTGGACGATCAGTTGAACATGAGTCGGCTGGAGCCTGGTGAAGAGAAAATTCATGGCTTGGAAGTCCTTTTGTACTTAGAAGCGTTTGTCAATAGTTTTTTGTGTCCCAGAATCTTCCGGAGACGTTGTTGACAGGGACGATTATCTGGAGACTGGTATAGAAACATTTCCAACCAGGATTCTGTCCGCTGCTTCACGAGAAATGAGCTCCGATTTTATAGGAGCTACAGCCTGAGCCATGATATCGTATGACTGTGATGATCCACGGATCTGCTTTTCCATATCCCTATAGTGGTCTTCCTTCAAGACTGACGCACTTGGATCAAAAGCCCGAGCTATATCTAGCGTGGGGAGGGCGAATCGAAGCTTGTTAAGGACTGTTGCATCCACTTCAACGCCTAAGACGATCGAGTTGATCAGCGTCCAATCTCAATAGCCATCAGAAACTTTTTTTTTTTTGACACATCCTTCAGTCGAGACAGGACGACATTGTCAGATGGCAGGTCACAGAGAGCTCCCAAAGACTATCGAGCATTGGTAGTCAAGTGGATAACGCGCTAGTCTGGTAATCCAGGTGGCGTATGGATCCGTTGGTTCGAATCCCGCCCAGTGCATGAATTTTTTCCTCATTAATTTGAGTTTTTGACCACATAATGATAAGACTCCGAAGGTTAGGTGGAAGAAAATGCTTTGAGCATTAACCTCGCCTGGTGGATAACTTCCACTTAAGAGAATTATTATAAAGATGTTGCCGTAGACATCTGACAAGAATACTAGGCAAACAGTGAGTATTGGCTGTATTTTGACTCTTGAACGGCGTAAATTATTGAGCAAAGATGCAATATCCGAAGCAAGGCTTGACCAGAAAGGAGAAGGGGATCAGGGAGACGCGCCCAAGCGAGAGGCAGACGAAGAACCACTTCACGGCTCAAATCCTGAGCAACGGCTCGACTGGTTCCAAAGATATAGGTACCAGGAGACAGCCGAAGGTTCTAGAGAGACACACTTAAGCCAAAGAGGGAAAGAGTCCAGCCCACAGATCAAATATTTTAGCAACGGCTCGAATGATACCAGGGGTCTAACCACCAAGAGACGGGTAAGGGGTCTAAGGAGACGCACCCAAACCAAGTAAAGGACCGAGTCCAGCCCAGGGCTCAAAATTTTGAGCAACGGCTCGACTGTTACCAATGGCCTAGGCACCAGGAAACAGGCAAGGGGTCTAAGGAAGCACCCAAGCCAAGGAGGTACGGAGTCCAGCACACGGTTCAAATTTTGAGCAACTGCGCAACTTCTACCGATGGCATAGGTACAAGGAGACAGGCAAGGGGTCTGAGAGACGCACCCGCCAAAAGGGAGGACAAGGTCAACTCCACGGCTCAAATCTTGAGCAATGGCTCGACTGGTACCAAAAGCATAGGTACCAGGAGACAGGCCGAGGGTCTGAGAGACGCACCCGCCAAGAGGGAGGACAAGGTCAACTCCACCGCTCAAATCTTGAGCAATGGCTCGACTGGTACCAAGAGCATAGGTACCAGGAGACAGGCCGAGGGTCTGAGAGACGCACCCGCCAAGAGGGAGGACAAGGTCAACTCCGCGGCTCAAATCTTGAGCAATGGCTCGACTGGTACCAAAAGCATAGGTACCAGGAGACAGGCCGAGGGTCTGAGAGACGCACCCGCCAAGAGGGACGACAAGGTCAACTCCACGGCTCAAATCTTGAGCAATGGCTCGACTGGTACCAAAAGCATAGGTACCAGGAGACAGGCCGGGGGTCTGAGGAGACGCACCCGCCAAAGAGGGAGGACAAAGTCAACTCCCTGGCTCAAAATCTTGAGTAACGGCTCGACTTGTACCGAGGCACAAGGAACTCAAAACTCATGAGCCCAAAATGAAAAATCAGGAAAAGAACTCACAATGAATTCTGTAGCGCTGGAATATAACACACGGCGCGAAGACAGACTGGAACTTATCAAAATGTCACTTGAAAATATATGGACACGGCTCGGAAACGGGCCGTGAATTGATTAACTTTCACCATATAAAGACAAAATAGATTGCACAATAAATTGTTGTTACTAGGTCAAAGATCAAAAGAGATCAATCGCATGCGAGAGCCACACAGAGACCGCAAGAAAAAAGTTCAAAGGCCGTCAGGCGCAATGAATTAAACTGAGTTGCTCACCGGTCAACTGCACAAGGCAGAAGATGGAGACTCTCCCCGGAGAAGCATTTAGGCAATCGCATGCGAAAGCCACTCAGAGACCACAAGAAAGTTCAAAGGCCCGTCAGGCGCAATGAATTAAACTGAGCTGCTCACCGGTCAACTGCACAAAGCAGAAGATGGAGACTCTCCCCGGTGAAGCATTTAGGCAATCGCATGCGAAAGCCACTCAGAGACCACAAAAAAGTTCAAAGGCCCGTCAGGTGCAATGAATTAAACTGAGCTGCTCACCGGTCAACTGCACAAAGCAGAAAATGGAGACTCTCCCCGGTGAAGCAATTAGTCAATTGCATGCGAAAGCTACTCAGAGGCCGTAAGAGTAAGTTCAAAGGCCCGTCAGGCGCAATGAATTAAACTGAGCTGCCACCGGTCAACTGCACAAGGCAGAAGATGCAGACTCTCCTCCCCGGTGAAGCATTTAGGCAATCGCATGTGAAAGCTACTCAGAGGCCGTGAGAGAAAGTTCAAAGGCCCGTCAGGCGCAATGAATTAAACTGAGCTGCCCACCTGTCAACTGCACAAGGCAGAAGATGGAGACTCTCCCCGGTGAAGCACTGAGCTACCGGTGAAGTCTGTCCCGGTAGCTCAGTGGTAAAGGCGGCACTCTGTGAATCCAGAGGTCGTGGGTTCGAAACCCAGCCGGGACATGACAAGTTATCCTCCCATTTGGGATTTTTACCACATAATAATATGTCTTGGGCTTACTGCTGGAATAATGGGACTTTAATAGTCTCAATCGGGCAGTATAAATAAGGCGATATTATTATTATTATTATTATTAGGCAATCGCATGCGAAAGCCACTCAGAGGCCGTAAGAGTAAGTTCAAAGGCCCGTCAGGCGCAATGAATTAAACTGAGCTGCCACCGGTCAACTGCACAAGGCAGTAGATGCAGACTCTCCTCCCCGGTGAAGCATTTAGGCAATCGCTTGTGAAAGCCACTCAGAGGCCGTGAGAGAAAGTTCAAAGGCCCGTCAGGCGCAATGAATTAAACTGAGCTGCCCACCGGTCAACTGCACAAGGCAGAAGATGGAGACTCTCCCCGGTGAAGCATTTAGGCAATCGCATGCGAAAGCCACTCAGAGGCCGTAAGAGTAAGTTCAAAGGCCCGTCAGGCGCAATGAATTAAACTGAGCTGCCACCGGTCAACTGCACAAGGCAGAAGATGGAGACTCTCCCCGGAGAAGCATTTAGGCAATCGCATGCGAAAGCCACTCAGAGGCCGTAAGAGTAAGTTCAAAGGCCCGTCAGGCGCAATGAATTAAACTGAGCTGCCACCGGTCAACTGCACAAGGCAGAAGATGCAGACTCTCCTCCCCGGTGAAGCATTTAGGCAATCGCTTGTGAAAGCCACTCAGAGGCCGTGAGAGAAAGTTCAAAGGCCCGTCAGGCGCAATGAATTAAACTGAGCTGCCCACCGGTCAACTGCACAAGGCAGAAGATGGAGACTCTCCCCGGTGAAGCATTTAGGCAATCGCATGCGAAAGCCACTCAGAGGCCGTAAGAGTAAGTTCAAAGGCCCGTCAGGCGCAATGAATTAAAAAGAGCTGCTTAATGAAAAGAGAGAACTTACCTTTAAAGATTGACGACGTGCGGCAAATAGAGAAAATAATTTGAAAAATAATTGAAAATTTTGCCCGATACCAAAAGCTAGAGCACTTTTAAAAGTATCGAGGTCCGAACGGTACGAGAGTTGAGAATACACTGAAGCAAGAACCCCCAGCTCGGGCCTAACCTAACCGAACTACCTGTCTTATCATGGGAAATTTCAAAAGGTTCTCATGGGAAGTTCGAATTTGGAAGTTCTCACAAGGTAAAATGGCTCTATAATGATGACGTACGAGGAAAATTAAGTCCGAAACGGTAGGGGAAGGGGGGGTACTTCTCAAGGTGGGTCGAGCTGCAGCTCTGACCTAAAATACTCTGTTTTATCGTCGCTCGTGCGAAAAGGAAAAGGGAATTAAATGTATATATATTATATATATATTTTTTAAAAAGATTAGTCTTTCACAGGCTTTTTTATTTCGTCGCCATGAAACAGGAGCTACTGTAGACGCTTGTGGTCTGTGTTGTAGCTTGCCCAACCCGTAGTGTGCCTCCCCTCTGATGGGCGAGATGTGACACAATACTTCCCATTTAGGTGCTGGGTGAGCATATGTATTGTAAGAGTCAACGGATGTACATACATAGGTGTATTTTTTAGTGTTAAAAAATAAAAGACACAAGAAAACTGTGAACGAGCCAATATCTGATGTTGCTAGGTTTTAGTCTAGCTTTGAATTTGGGTTGCGGCACCTGTCAATCTTTATCCGCAATTCGCCGTCTGTCTATAATAACGGCTCTACCCAGGCTGGGTGAGTTATAGCTAGAGTCTTCATAATTATGACCTGCGGTGAAGAAAAAAAAAAGTTCTCATTCCTTGACAATGATTTGTGTAAAAGCACCAATGAAATTTAACCTTCAAATTGTCTAACTTTCTAAAGAAAAGATAACTTGAAAGAATAGATAACTAACTTTATAAAGAATAGATAACTTGAAATAATAGATAACTAACTTTCTAAAGAATTGATACCGTGACAGGATAGATAAATAACTTTCTAAAGAATTGATACCGTGACAGGATATATAACTAACTTTCTAAAGAATAGATAACTTGAAAAAAATAGATAATTAACGTTATAAAGAATAGATAACTTGAAATAATAGATAACTAACTTTCTAAAGAATTGATACCGTGACAGGATAGATAAATAACTTTCTAAAGAATTGATACCGTGACAGGATATATAACTAACTTTCTAAAGAATAGATACTGTGACAGGATAGATAACTAACTTTCTAAAAAATAGATACCGTGACAGAATAGATGACTAACTTTCTAAAGAATAGATAACTTGAAATTAGCCATTCTTTAGATATCAAATCTTCATGATACCCAGTCAAATAAAAACTGTATTATTTTGTTCCCGTTTTTGCAGCAATTTTGTAATATTCGCTATTTGTTGTGTATTTTGTATGCGAGCGAAAAATATTCAGAATCCGCAAGATATTTGTTCGTTATTCATGGCATTATTATTGTGATCATAAATATTTTATTTATGGGTGGGGGGAGAACATTGGAGAGGGAGGGAGAGAAGGAGAGGAATAGAGGTTATACATGGGAGAGGGAGAGAGATAGAGAGTATATGAAGGAGAGAAGGAGAGGGAGGAAGAGAAGGAGAAGGATAGAGGGTATATATGGGAGAGGGAGAGGGATAGAGAGTATATGAAGGAGACAAGGAGAGGGAGGTAGAGAAGGAGAGGAATAGAGGGTATATATGGGAGAGGGAGAGGGATAGAGTATATGAATGAGATAAGGAGAGGGAGGTAGAGAAGGAGAAGGATAGAGGATATAGGATATACTATACACATATGGGAGAGGGAGAGGGATAGAGAGTATATGAAGAGGAGAGGAAGGTAGAGAAGGAGATGTATATTGGGTATATGAGGGAGAGAGAGAGGTTGGGAGGAGAAGGCAGAGAAAATTAGAGAGAGTGTGAGAGAGAGATAGAAAGAGAGAGTGTGAGAGAGAGATAGAAAGAGAGAGAGAGAGAGAGAGATAGAGGGAAAGAGGAAGAAGAATATTGCAAATGGGAATAACATTGCAAAAAGGTAGAAATAAAAATAAACAAAACAATACGTGGGGTTTTGCGAATATGAAATTTTGCAAAAAATAGAGCAAAAACTATAAGCAGTACAGTGATGCCATGTATGCCAAACATACAGGGTGGGTTTTTTTTGTCACTGAAGAATAACAACCCCTTACAGGTTAGTTAGTATACTCGTACCTGCCTGTAATGTATTTTTTAAGAAAAATCTAGAAAAAAAATCTAAATCAAATATTTTCTAAACAATGCAACCCGCATTGTTTAGAAAATATGTGCCGCCGGAGAGTGATCAACATTCCCGGTCCGGTCCATAGCACATAGCAAAAAATTCCATAGCACCATAGCAAAAAAATTCCGGTCCGGTCCATAGCGCTAGTTCCCAGAAGAAGATATTTTTACTATTATTTAATTTTTTTCACACGGTAAATTTTAGGGCGAAATTAATAGACATATTTCTACTAGCTCTGTGGCGCTAAGTCTCGCATAGCGTAGTGTCTTAGATGGGGAAAACCGATGCTATGCAATGACAAAGTTATCATTTTTGTCTATTAATTTCGCCTTCGATATCTAGCAACATCATGGGCGTACGCTAGACGAGATACTACGTAGCAACATCGTGATGTTTTTTACGAACTACAGCGTATAAGAGGCTTATTTTTCTTTTGGATTAAAAAAAATTCCAGGTTCGATATTTCCAAATATTTCCATTTTATTCATAGGTCAACTTCAAAACATTCGTAAAAGAAAAATGCGTTTCGGTACTTTAAAGATAAACAATGGACTTAACCTATAAAAGAACTGGAAGCAAGAAATTTCTACTTCCATTTTGGTTAACTTTGAAAGAGGAAATTTTTCCTCTTCCAAAAGAAAAATGACTTGCTTCCAGTTTGGTTCATTTTATTCCCGTTTTGGTTAACTTTGGTTGGAAAGAAAAATACGGCTAAGGTATCTTAGAATCATACAGTGTTGTCGATTAGACAAAGTTTGTTGTTTTTTTTATTTTCAAGCAACATTGGAGCAACTGAGTCAAACCAGTACAGTAGCCCGTTCCAGAAACACTCTCCACTCTCAAAATCCCCGAATCTCCGTTCCAACCGTCACACAACGCACTCTGATTGGTTGTTGCATTCAAATCAACCGATCAGAGTGCGTGGTGTGACGTTTGAAAGGGAGGTTTGGGAATTTTCAGAATGAGAGTTGTATTTATAACGAGGGCCAGGTCTCGAGTTTCAACAACCGACCTTTCATGCAAGTTACGAGCACGCTGTGTTAACGATAGTTGGTCACCCAGTATTATTATTATATTAAACGTCCTGATTTGGGATAGATAATCAGGACGCGGGTTTTACCCTCCATTCGCTGGGACTCGTACTAGCTACCCAGATCCACCTCACCCAGTCTGGGTTTTACCCTCCATTCGCTGGGACTCGTACTAGCTACCCAGATCCACCTCACCCAGTCTGGGTAGGTCCGGAAACACCAGCCTCACGTGTTCGGAGGGAACAGAATTTTCTTCGAAAAATCTGCCTCAATCGGGAATCGAACTCGGGATCTCTGGACTGCGGGCAGTCATCACAACCACTACGCCACGGAGGCTGGCTGGTTACCCAGTATGTAATTTGCAATATATACTAACAGGGTATCGGGGGGGGGGGGGGGGGGTGAAAGCGAGGGTGGAACTGCTGGGGTGCAAAATTTGAATTCGCAAATATGAAATTTCATAAATGAACGACCACAGAACTCCGCAATATTTAATTCGCATTTTGAATAATTAATCGTTTCGTGTTGCGAAATTTCCCCCGGTTATTTATTTCTATCAGCACCTCCGCCATAACGGTTAGCCCTCCGCCATAACTGTTAGCCCTTTGTATCCACACCAGGCGTGCCTGCAGGTGTGCCTGTCTCATTGTGGTGGAACTTAATCTTCATATCAAGTCCGAGGGGCGGGTAGGTTCTGTCAATTCACAAATACGAAGAAAAAAATATACTTAAGTATTTTCCTTATTTTTGCACTCAAGTTGACGAAAACTGCATAGATATTTTTTTATTATCATTTATTTTTTGCAAAACGTCTTTCTTAAAAAACAACAACAACCTAGCAGAAATCCTAGCAGATTCATTCGAAACGGTACTATTGCTTCCCTTTCGCTAGATACTGACAAATTAGATAACCTGATCTAATCTTATGCCGGAAACAGCCAGCTTAGGTGGTCATCACCCGAATCCAAATCTCGCCGGACCCAGTGTTAATTATTTTTAGCAAAGTGAACTTGCATTTTTAACGTGACATTGACGCTGCGCTGTTTCGAAAGTTTTTTTTACAATTACAAATTTATACCTTATTTATTATACTGCCGGAGTATAGGACTAATAAGTCAATTTTTGCTACCAGTTACCTAAGTCTCATTTAATGATTTAATAAGATATACATAATTATAATATGTATGTATATCTCATTTTTACTACAAATATACAGATAAAAAAACCTGATTTTTTTACCATTACGTGACTCGCTCTCTGTTCCAGGCATGCGAATCCTGGTGATGCTGCTTCTGGACACGTTGCCTATGTTGGGCAACGTTCTCCTACTGTGTTTCTTCGTCTTCTTTATATTCGGAATCATCGGGGTCCAGCTTTGGGAAGGGATCCTAAGACAGCGATGCTTCCTCAAACCGCTCCCTAACGTCACCTACCCCAAGTAAGTAAAATGACTAAAAAAGTTTTCATATTTGTGTGAATTACTTTCGTGAAAGCACAACTACCCACACTAGCTTTATTATTATTATTATTATTATCATCATCAAATGAGAGGAAATAAGCTCGAATTAGCTGTCCAGGTATGTTCTGATATTCATGTACATCTAATACAACTTCTCACTTTTCTGTTTATACTGATAAAAAAAAAACTGAATGCTTCATCAGATAAAAAGACATATATGTACATTGTACAGGGTGGCGCAGTGCGCATGACCACATTTGAAATTGTTACCATGCTTTTAATATTTGAGATAAGATATTGAAATAAAAAGTATTTTGTAGAAAAAATGTGGAAGTTTATTTTACATGAGTCAATTCTTGACGTATCAAAGATGATGTCCGACAAATGACGTACTTGTCGACTTACATTCTTCGAGACGCTCGCTAAAGTTGTGCATCACGTTCAAAAACATCTCCTCAGGAATCCACGATCCATGGACAAGAGTGTCCATGGATCGTGTGCGTCAAATTTTTCCCGGTCGAGTGATTCCCCGGAATGGTGACGCACCGTGGCCGCCACGCTCACCCGACCTCACTCCGTGTGATTTTTTTGTATGGGGATATCTAAAGGCCAAAGATTTTGTCGACGAACCTCGTACCCTTGCTGACCTGAAGGACTCTATCCGCCGTGAAATCGCTCGGATTGCTGACGAAAAGTTGGTGAACGTGATGCACAACTTCAGGGAGCGTCTCGAAGAATGTGTAAGTCGACAAAGACGTCATTTGTCGGATATCATCTCTCATACGTCAAGAATTGACTCATGTAAAATAAACTTCCACATTTTTTCTACAAAATACTTTTTATTTCAATATCTTAACTCAAATATTAAACGCATGGTATCAATTTCAAATGTGGTCATGCGCACTGCGCCACCCTGTACAATACAAAAAAATATTATTAAAAAAATAGAAAAATGGAAACAATAGAAACAATAAAATGGAAAGAAATAGATAAATACATAATATGTCCTAACCAAAGGGCAGGGTTATTGCCTACGGTTTACTAAATCTGCGCTCAAACCAGGACTTGAATTATCGAACTCCAGACAAAAAGATTCCTTCACCTAGCAAAAAAAAGTCTCCTTAAACCAGCTAGTGCTATTTTATGGATACCTTTTACTCTAGCAATCAAAAAAGTAATCCTCTTCTGTTTGTGGCGCGGTTGACATCTCACCGGTACCTTTGGAAGCTTATGAAACCCGATGATAAAAATATTGGAAACAGGGAACGTGAGTTGAATTTCCACCGAGGTGAATTTGCTCAGCGGTAGAAATTTTATACGCTGTTGTTTAAGCCTGTTGAAAGAGGGAGGTTTTGTTGGTGTTTTTTTTTTTTTTTTTGCTTTTTTTTAAATAATATTGGTTGAGGTTTTATTTTTAAATACAAGATTGGATATTTAAATGTTGGTACAAAGTACTTTGGTATATTTTTGTTGGTACATTGAATGACTGTCGACGAATATGGTATTACAAACTTTTGTAAGTTATAAACACACATTATTATAGCAGTACAGTCAAATGTGCCTTTCTATGAAGGAAAATAACCTCTTTTTAAGAGAAACCTGGTTATAAGAGAAAAGCGTTCAGTAAAAGAAAATATTTTTTTTTTTTTTTGTAGGTATAATATAGTTATTTCGAAACACCGGAACAGTAAGACTACAGTCAGTAAAAAATAATATCATAATTATTCTTATTCGGAATACTTATGATATTCTTATTCTGATATCCAAATTACCAATGGGTAATAATAATATCGCCTTATGTATACTGCCCGGAACGATGGGACTATTTAAGTCCCATTATTCCACAAGTAAGCGCAAGACAAAGCCAGACAACTGTTGTTGCGTCGCCTCGGTTAGCTTGTTAGCCACTGCTATGTCACCAAGGCAGACTTTGTGACACCTCTGCTTTAGTCTACGAAAATACCTGTCTGAATTAAGGTATGATCTATAGTTACTACGGGCGAACTAGCTGCACAGATTTGCTTTCTCTTTATGTCAGATCTAAACTTTATATTTTCAAGATTTATTTCAAAACAAAAAAGTACAAACTTTTTTGTTATTTTCTTCTTCTTTCGAACAAAGAAAAAATGAATCGTGGCGGATTTCAGAGGACAGTAAAACATATTTTTTTTGCAGAAGCGAACACATTATTACTTCCGATTACGAATATTAGAAATTTTTCGGAAGTAATAATTTACCCAATTAGAGTAGTCACCGTGGCATAGTGAGTTAGCGCGCTTGGCATTGCACGCATGGTGACCTGGGTTCGATCCCCAGCAGGGTAGGAATTTTTCTGCTCTGTACTTGGATGTTCGGGGTCCACTCATACCTCGTGAGGAAAAATGAGTAGTTACTTGTATGAGTAACGATCTGTGGCGGCATTACCAGAGTAAATAGAAATTAATGCTGTAATGCTGCATAACCCACAAAATTTTGTGAAGAGCTTCTGCTTCACCACAAATAAAAATCATACATACATAATTTACCCAATTAGTTACATTCATGGCCAATGGACATTTTATACCATTGTAATGAGCACACTGAAGAAAGATGACGTGTTAAATGAAATATATTATATCGTTTGAAAAAAAAAAATTATACCACTAAATCTTCCTCGTAGACCTATAAATACTTCTGGTTCTGGACACCTGGGAGAACCGTTCTAGTTCTATTCCTAGAATTTCTTCTTTCTGAAGATAAAATCCTACAAATGACAATGCACTCAAACTTGAATATAAGATCACTCAAGGGACCGGAATTTTTTTAGAAAGAAATTTTTTTCACTTACAAAGAAGTCAAGAGAAACGGTCGTTTCGCGTGAGAACGCCTCCCAGAAACTACAGTGCTTACGGTATAAATTTGACCTGAAAGTCTTTCTCTTTTATCCAGTTGATAGATCTCCGGCGTTGGCCCGATTGGTGTCCTGGACCCCATTTTGTACGCCACTGCCGCCACTGGGCGTCCCTGCATTGTCAGAGCTTAAAAGTTGGAGCGAACTTTTTAATAAGAATTATATGAAAAGAACAAGTGGAGGTAATTGTTCCGTATCTCGAGATGAGTGAGAGGGTTTGCGTACTTTCCATTTCGTACTTTCTACTTTGTCATTTTTTCTACTTTACCAATTTTGCTTTACCAATTTTACTCTACCAATTTTCTATTATTATTTTGGAATGTTGTGTGATATTCACACCAGTAATTCAACAAGGAGGCGGGCTTGTAACCCTGAGGTCTTATGGCTGTATGGAATGGCCTTGCCAACCAATGCCAAAAAAAAAAACCCTGAGGTCGGTGGTTCAAGTCCCGGTTTTAGCGTAGATTTAGTAAAAGCGAGTTTGAGTAGTTGTGATATCGCGAAAATGATTATTAACACAAATATGATACCTTTACTTTCACACCAGTTTACATTATCGGCTTATTTTGTACCTATAGTTAAACTACTACAGTGGAATTCCGCTAACTCGAATTTTTCTATTTATCAAAAAAAAAAAAAAAATGAGTGTTTCACAGCCGTTTTTATTTCAAGGGACAGATGCTTTTTATTCGAGTTATCGCGTGGGATTTGAAATAAGGATCTAAGCTCAACAAGGGCCGGAGAATACCTTCGAGTTAGCGGTATTGTTGGTCTGTCGAGATTTTGAGTTAGCGAGATTCTACTGTATCATAATATAAATCCAAATATGTAGTTTATATATTTTTGAAAACTCCGAATAATGTAATGTAATGTAAATAGCCTTTATTTGTACAATTAAATTTACACATTTTATCATAAATACATAAAACAAAATAAAGTTGTACAAAATCAGATTGGTATCTCAGGCCTCTCCTTATAAGGAGGCATGTGACCAATCGGTCCAAACCCGGGCTACAGATTAAAATAAAATTACTTTAATTTTGATTTAAAGTAAATAATTAGATAATTACTTATATTTTTCTCTTTTCTTTCTATCTTTTACACACACACACACACACACTCCGAGTATCAAATTAAATAAATTATTATCCTATTTATTATGACTCTTATAGTATAAACTTAAATATGAACCTAATAGCACTAGTAAGTTGTGCTTCATTATTTCTTATTCTTACAATATTTTCTTACAATTTAATACATTGACAAATCCACTATTTGTTTCAGGAACTTACCAACTTACTTCCAGTACAAAAATCAGGAGAAGGATTACATCTGCTCCAGACACGACGATAACGGCATGCACTATTGTTCCAACTTACCTCTGTACAAATTAGGTAAGTATTAGTTGGCATTCCAACTTTGGTTTAGACTGTTTTTTTTTTTAACTCATGATACTTATAAGGATTTTTTTTATTCTTCATTTATTTTTTTATTCAATCTTCATTTTTTAATTAAAATTTTCAATGTTCGATTTTTCCTCATTTTGATTTTCCGCAGCTACTCATTTTTCCTTGCGAGGTTTGAGTGGACCCCGAACACCCAAGAACAGAGCAGAAAAAATCCTGTCCCGCTGGGGATCGTACCCAGGTCACCGTGCGTGCATTGCCTAGCGCGCTAACTCACTCGGCAACGGTGACTTCTCATACATAATTTTATATCTCGTATTGTTGTGGGTTCTTGTAATGGGTTTTGTGGATTGCCCCGAGCTGCTTGCCTCTGTTACTTTAGGCTGCCACAGGAGACTTAGGAGGAGCAACACATTCCACGTAGCAACATGTGCCACAAACTACATGTATAATGCTTCAAGGATGATGAGGGCAGCAAATGTCAGTGCTGATTTTAACTTTACTTGATTTTTCTTTTCTTTTATAACTGTGATACGATTGTGTTTAAACCTTTCTTATTTGATATATTGATGTTATTTGTTTTCTGTTTGTAAATATAGCCAGGCTCGTAAATATACACCCGTGCTGCGGGTATTTATTATTATATTTATTATTTTTATAAAGCCTTGATTATGTTCCCCAGGAGATCAAGTGTGCAACTCCACTGCTCTGCCCTGGAGCAACAACATCCCGACCGCCACTGATTGCGTCAATTGGAACCAGTACTACACCGAGTGCAAGAGTCAGGGCCAGAATCCCTTCCAGGGAACCATCTCGTTTGACAACATTGGACTGGCCTGGGTCGCCATTTTTGTGGTGAGTATTTTCTTTCTCATTCTTTTTAATCAATCAATCAATATTTTATTGTGTAGCTCAGTGGTAAAGGCGACACTCTGTTAATCCACAGGTTCCAGAGGTCGTGGGTTCGAAACCCAGCCGGGACATGACAAGTTATCCTCCCATTTGGGATTTTTACCTCGTAATAATATGTCTTGGGCTTACTGCTGGAGTAATGGGACTTTTAATAGTCCTTATCGGGCAGTATAAATAAGGCGATATTATTATTATTTACTATGCATGTGTCCATTTTGGGGCTGTGACTTGTGACCCTACTTAGAAACATTTTCTTTTTCTTCAAATAATCAAATTTTTATTTATATTTTTACATAAGTTATTATAAATAATACATATGATTTCTCCCAGTCTAAACAGAGAATAAAATATTCCCTGTTGTGCCGACTTAGGAACATTAAACATTAAACCATAGGAACAAAATTCCTTGGGGGAAAAACATTACATATGTAATAATATTTTTTAACACTTAGACGACCGGTTGTACCACCAGTGGTACACGTGTATTTATATGGAATGAACCACGTGTGCCACGTTGGCACACGCATGCACCACGGAGTAGTCTAGCCTAATTATAGCCGGTCCCATGGGAGATCTCACTAAAAACATGGGTATATATATGTATATATATCTAGGTATAATATATATGTAAATAGTAGGTATGTATGTAAATACTAGGTATGTATGGATTGCATTGACACTAACGGACTGATAAAATTGTGAACTTAATTGATAATGAGTTATTTGATTCTGTATAAAAATTAAGTTTATGATTAAATCTTTCATTAGCAATAAAATTGGCTTGTATCCATTCAAGTGGGGTTGGCATTTTTGGCCAACCTCAAGTTGAGGTTGGTTGGTTCTGGCATTGCCACATTTTACGGCTGAATTCCTTTTCTAAATCGAACCCAATTAAGGACATCAATTTTATTGTATTCCTGGTATTAGTATTCTTTGATAAAAAATACAAGAAAAACAAGAAAACTTTTAATTTTCACTCTGAAAAAAATAGTAGAAGAATTAAAAACTATATTGAAATTGATGAGGACAAAAAAGACGCCATCGTAGGAAAAACATGAGGAGCAGGAGAAAATCTAAAATTAGAAGACCAAGAAAAAAAGGGTAAGGTCATAATAATAAAAAATATATTTTTTAAGGAGAAATAGACATCAAAGAAGGATAAAACCAAGAAGCTGAAAAAATGTGGGTGAAATGTGTAGGTAGAAAAACAAAACAAGACGAATGAGAATTAAAAAACAAACAAGATAATGTTATTGACGAAGTAAATGTCGTAGAAGCAGAATAAAAATGAAAGAGATAAGAAGTAGTGGGTGAACTGTGTAAGGACAAGACAAATGAGAAGAAAACAAAAGAAAAAAATCATGATATTGATGAAAAAGAAATTAATAGACTCTACAGACATAGAAAAAGGGTAAGTTTGACGTGAATTCTATGATGAAATGTGACATAGAAAGAATTTGGTTTGAAACTAATACTAAGAGAAATTGGTTAAATTGGACCAAAGTTTAATTCACACATAAAAATAACGCCCCCAATGTGTCGACAATGCTCGATAAATAAAGCGGCGGACTTGTAATTTGGAGGTCGGTGGTTCCAGTCCTAAGTTAAACAAAAATTTAGTAAAGCGAGTTTGACTGTTTAGGTAGTTGTGATATCACGATTGTGATTAACACAAATATTTTTTTTTAATGGTAGGGTTTTTCATCTCTGTACAAAATACACATCTCAAAGATATCCTATTTTTCTTTTTATTTCACAATTGTAATAAAAAAGGTGCTATGCATACTGAAAGCACAAAGTCTGTATTTTTCACTTTTGTACTGGCTTTGTTTTGTAGCCACCTTGAACAACGTCAGTATAGAAGTGGAAACATCTGACTTTCATTTATGTACTTGGTTCTAGGGGCCCTTGTTAATTGAGCCTCCTTGTATAAACTTGATGAAAATATCGGTGGTTGGGTGGAAGAGCAATATGAAGCTATTTGAAAATCCTGCCATTAAAGACACAATGATACTACTCATACTCAATGATGATGAGTAGTATTCTCATAATAAAAATATGATGTCAATATTTCTTCTCAACTATTATTCTTCATAAATCGCATGCATTCTTTTTCAATTTTTCTTCATGTTGAATAGAACGCATAGGTAACAAGTCATGTGAATATTGAATTCAGAAAGGAAATCCTTTGCCAGGGAATCTCTTGTACCTTCAGGCAACTCTGAAAGTCTGAGCAGCCGTTTTTTTCTCAAGTTTTCACAAACATGAACTCGGTATATTGTCCTCGGGCAGAACTTTTTCCTTATTCATTTATTATCTCCTTTGTTCCAACAAGTTTCATATTATTCTTGCTCTGAATAAGTAATTGAATAAAAGGAACGTCTTTTTGTACTTTTTTTTCTACTTGAAGAAATAATTTCTTCAAGATGGTAGTAGTCCTAGTAGACTAGCAGAGGTACGAAATTTCCTCTTGGGATTATGGTGTAAAGTTTTGAACTGTGTTGAAACTTAGAATTATTTTGTTTTTAATTTATTTTTTTAATTCTGAATAGTCTTCTACTTTTTTATCATGCAAAAAGTCGCCAAAGTATCTTGTCCAATCTATTTTGGTGCTCAAAAAACTTCCGATGTATCTCTTCTTTACCTTCAATTCCACACATTTCAGGAATCATTTACTCAATTATGTTAATGTTGAGAAATTATTTCATACTTATGATCAATAATAGGTATTTCAATTAATGTAGCAGACTGTAGCTATATTGTACAGTTTCAACAGGAGGCATGGTTCTTTTACATACATGCTGTAAAGAGTGCAAAGCCATAGAGATCCTTTGGTAGAAATATCTTTTAGTCCTACTCCAGATATAATATTGGACCATTCCATTATTTGTTTACGAGTCCGCCGCCTTATCGATGAAGATCGGTTCAAGAAAAAGTCATGATTGCAAGCGAGACGAAAGGGATTTTTAATCAGAACTCATAACATTACGCCAAAAAAGAGCCCAAGTGTTTGAGAGAGAAAGAAAGTACTAATTATTCACAAACAACGGACATCACTATCGATGCTTTCCATAAGACGCTACTTCTGAATTTCTACTAAAGGGATAAAAGTAAAAGTTGACTTCCTTCTATCTTGACATAACAGGTACTAAAGAAATTTGATAAAATCTGTTGAAGAGAAAAAAAGGAAAGACCTGAAGAATGAAGGAAAAGTGTGAAAAAGATAAGGAGAAGAAGAGAGGTAGAGTGTAGAAAATTGGGGAGAGAGAGGGCGATCATCTTGTACATAGGACGTATCTTGTCCGGAAATTGCGACAATTTCCTGCGAATTCCTCTTTCTCCTTCGATTTCGCAACATCAACACAGCTTTTAAATTAGCAAAATGTTCCAGGTGATTTTATGACTTTATGCAGGGCGGGATTTGTAAAGCTCTCTCGTGGCAAATTAATATTCTGGGTCGATTTAATGGTTAACTCGTGATGAAAAATTTCAGGTAAAAATGAAAAATTTCCTGTAATTTTAGAAGAAAATCGAGTATTGGAATTTTTTATTTTATTGAGTATTGGATATTTTTTTATTTTATTAAAATGAAAAATTTCCTGTAATTTTGGAAGAAAATCGAGTATTGAAATATATTTTTTTTTCTTCTTGTCTATGACTCTTTCTTATTCTAATGCATTTCAAATGTATTTCAACCTCTGTTCCAGGTCATAAGTCTGGAGGGATGGGTGGACATCATGTATTACGTGCAGGACGCTCACTCCTTCTGGGACTGGATCTACTTCGTGCTTCTGATTGTGGTGAGTGTCTCTTTCGTTACAAGTCTGCACATTCTTTTACCTAAGACCCGCACAACGAAACAGGATTAGATTAACTAATCCTACACTATCCCTTAACACGCCCTCTGGTGGGAATTTCAACCAATCACAGCGCATTCATCACTGTCCCGGTAGCTCAGTGGTAAAGGCGGCACTCAGTGAATCCAGAGATTCCAGAGGTCGTGGGTTCAAAACACAGCCCGGACATGACATTTTATCCTCCCATTTGGGATTTTTACCACATAATAATACGACTTGAGCTTACTGCTGGAATAATGGGACTTAATAGCCTTGATCGGGCAGTTGAAATAAGGCGATATTATTATTATTATATCCTTCATTTTAAAGCCTAAATTATGAAACAGAATTAGATTAACTAATCCTAAACTATCCCTTAAAACGCCCTCTGGTGGGAATTTAAACCAATCACAGCGCATTTATATCAGCTGTTTAGATCAGAAGGAACACTCGTGATGCCGTCTATTTCCGGCGCAACCTAAGCTTGGTGAGGTTAATGAAGGTATTAAAGGTAGCTGGTTTGTGAGCTTATAGCGAAAAAAGGATAAAACCCCGGTCTCGAATGACCTAGAGTACCTAGACTTTATTATGAGACTTTCAGAAGAAAAAAAAAATTGTACGTCAGAAACCAGAAATATACAAAGAAAAAAAATGCCATAGAAAAAAAAGAAATACGCACACCATCATAACGTTGCTTTGGAACTTGATAAATATTTCAACATTCAAAAAACAAATGGAATATATTTTAAATTTATCATCCAAACTTCTGAATGGGACAAATATGTATATCCTCCACTTACCACTGACATAATAATGTTGGGGAACATAAACTTTCCTCCAAGTTAAACTTGCTGTCAAGATTGTCGTCTAAAGTTTAAAATCCATGAAAATATGAGAAAAGGATTGAGAAGCATGGAAAAGGATGAAAAGGGGAGTAACAAAATCAGAGAGAGAGAGAGAGAGAAAGAGGGGAGTTGAAGAGATAAATGGGAATTCGCAGAAAAGAGTAAAGAAGAAAGATATAGTTCTAAAAAGAAAAAGAGCAATTATTGTGAGATAGAAATAAAGAGAATAAAATGATAAATAGTGCAAAAGATGAAAAAGTAAAAAAAAAAATAAGGAAAGGGGTAAAGAGACGCAATAGAGAAGAAAAGTAGAAACAAAATTATAACAAAAAATACAACTAAATTACAGAACAAACGAAGGTTAAAAGCTTCTACTAGCTATTTCCGACCCCTCTCAGTTCAGTTTCATTTGAGTAGGTGGGTTATTTGTCCAGCAAACAGTGGGTAAAAGCGCATTTGTAATATCACCATGTAGTTGACAGCGACACCAAAGAAATGTTAAAAGCAGAAACTGGCAGAATTATCATATTTGTCCCACAAAGATGATTTCACAACTACTCAAGCTAAGACTAGCTAAAATTCAAGGAGAAAGAGATAATATCTGTCTCTAGAAGAAATAGTAAGAGTTTATCATATTTGTGTTAATCACAAAGTTATATCAAACACCTCGGCCGAGGTGTGAAGAACGCCTATACAAAGAAAGAGACATTACAATTACTCAGACTCGCCTTACTAAAATTTTGCCGAACTGCAGACTCGGATCACCGACCTCCAGGTTACTAGTCCGACGCCTCATCGATAAAGTTACTGAGTTCGGCAGAGTTATAGAGACGTGATGTCGCTATAAGAGAGCGAAGTGAGGGAGAGAAAGAGAAGAGGAAGGGAGAGGAGAGGATAGTTTTGAAAACATAAAGAGCTCTGGGAGTACTCCAGTGATCATCTCTCCTATCTTTCTTTCTCTTTCGCTCCCTCCCTTTATCTCTCTAGGATAACCTCTCTTTTTCTTATCTATCTTTCTTTCACTCCCTTTCTCTTTCTATCTCTTCCTCTCTCTGCCTTTTTTGACTCTCTCCGTAACTTTATATATCTCTCTCTCTCTTTCTTTCCCTCTCTCCTACTTTTTATCTCTCTCCCTCTACCTATATCTATCTCTATTTTAATGTTTTCAATGTTCAGGGAATTCTTGAGAGTTAATTAATTGATAAAGTCATCACTTTTCGTTCTACTAAAAGACATAATGACGTAATATTAATATTAGTTCACGAGGCGGTAATATTGGAAAGAAGAAGGGAGTGTTAGGTAAGAGAGAGGAAAATAACAAAGAAAGAGGAGAAAATTGGGTAGAAAGATAGAGAGAGAGAAAGAAGAAAAGGAGATATACAACAAGAAAATATAGAGGTAAAAAAAGTAAATGAAAAATGATAGAGAGCAAATATGAGAAAGGGTACGAAATATAAAGAAAAAGGGGACAAAGGGACATCATGAAAATAGGAAGAAAGAGAGAGAAGAAAAAAAAAAAGACAGAAAGAATCAGAGAAGCCGAAAAAGAGGAATGAAAAACGAGCAAGAAGAAGGATAGGAAAATTGTGAGAGATGAGAGAATGTTTTCCAAAAATATTTTATGGTCATTTTTTTATGAATTGTGGTAGACTTTGTGACCAGTTTGTGGTGATGTTATTCAAACTCATAAACAACTATTTGCAAACTTCTGGAAATTTATGATAGGAGGACAAAAAATGTGTTTCCATCAAAATCCATCTTTCTTTGGGTGATTGTTTCACATTGTTTTATAAGGTTTTGTTGTTATGTTATGTGTTGTGGTTTAACATCCCTTTCAACTGCTCAGATCATATTGATACTATTCGCTGGAAATTTACCAAACAGCTGCCTATCTATATTTTCTTCTTTGTATAAAATTATTATTTATATTTCATTTTTTATTCTATATTATTATTATTTTATGCTTTATTAGGTAAGACAAAAAATATACAGTAAAGTACAATGAAATTATAAAGAAAAAATAAACAGATTGAACAAAGAAACAAGAACAAAAACGAGAATAAAGCTAATGTCCTACCTAAAGGGCGGGGTCATTGCCTGTGGCAATCTCTTCTCTACAAAGCATTTCGTCACTCACTTGTTACTCAAAATTTAAATGAAGTTCATTAGCTATCTCAGTTGTTTTCTGGTCAGTCACGGTAGCTCAGTGGTCAAATCGTCGCGCGTCGGTCTGGCAATCCAGAGGCCCCGGATTTAAAACTAGCGGGGACATCAAAAGTTATTCCACCATTCTCTGATTTTGAACACGAAATAATACGTCTTGGGCTTACTGCTGGAATAATGGGACTTATTATTCTACGATAGGTTGTTTAACTAATGCGATATTAATATTATCCCGCTTCTAGAGAGTTTTGTTTATTTTCGATTAATTAGGGTTTTATGTCGACTAAATAGTCATATACGACTGCGTTTTTACTTCCATTCGCAGGAAACCCATATTGACCTCACCCAGCCTGGGTTGGTACAATTCAGCTTCTAGAGAGTATTATTCAAAATTTCCCGCCGTTCTTTTCCGGTCCGTTTCAGATCGGTTCCTTCTTCATGATCAACCTGTGCCTGGTTGTCATAGCAACCCAGTTCTCGGAAACCAAGAAGAGAGAGATGGAGCGAATGAAGATGGAGAGGGCGCGATACCACTCCACCAGTACCCTGACGTCATCAACCAATAACTCCGAGCCCAACACCTGCTACGCCGAAATGGTCAAGTAAGTTGGAATGAAATGGTCAAGTAAGTCGGAAAGAAAGGGCATTAGAAAATGTCAAGAAGGTATTTATATTTAACACTTAAACGACCGGGTGTGCCAAGGGGGTACACTCAGCAGAAATGGTCAAGTAAGTTGGAAAGAAATGGCATTAGAAAATGTCAAAACAGTATTTATATGACACTTAGACGACTGGGTGTGCCAATGGGGTACACCCGTGTACTAAGTGGCAGAGATGCCATGTATGCCATGTACAATTTTGTTAAAATATAAAAATCCATACGATAAATTTAATAAACAATAAAAAAGTGGCAGAGAATGCCTGAGGCATTAACTTCGCCCCGGATTACAAAACAATTGTAATTAAAAATTAATATAATTTTTTTTAAATATAATTAATATAAAGTAATTAAAAATTAATATAAAAATTAATGAAGTGGATACATCAGACATATTTTGGTTTTGGGGGCTCTTGTTAATTTTTACCCTCCTTGTGTATAAACCTGATGAAAATATCAAGTTTGGTGACCATCGAACACGATGACACTACTTAATGATGATGATGAAACAGGAGCTTCTGTAGACTCTTGCTGTCTTTGTTGTAGCTTGCCCATCCTGTAGTATGCCTCCCCTCTGATGGGTGAAAAGCGAGACAATACTTGCCATTTATGTAGGGGTGCTTAGTCAATATGAGAGCACTGGAAGGATATCTATTACAAACAACTATAAATGCTTTATTTTGCCTCTGGGGTTTGCATTTCAAGATTTCTATCTCGATGAAAACTTGGTACCTATTATTATCAGTGAACTCTGCAATACTGAATCGTATACATTACTCTGTAATATCTCATTAGAAGATTATTTTTACTTTCCTTGTCCCATAGAAAGGAAAGTAATGGAATAACCCAAAAAAATTGCTATGAGTCTGAAACTAATATTTAAAACAAGTTAAAATTTGAAAACTAGATTAAGTTTTGAAGATTAAGTTTTAAAAACGCCTCAGAGGGAAAAGGATGCCAATCTCTGAAGTACATGATCTTCATTTTTTCATCCCAGCAAATTTTTCTAACGTCCTCAGAATATGTTTTATATTGTTTTATTCTATCTCACCATTTTTGAATTTTTCTAGAATATTTCTTACAATGCATTTCTGTATTAAAATATATATTTTTGTCTACATTTATACTATTTGTGACAGGTATCCCCCCAAAAACACCACTTCGTGGTTCAAAAAAGAAGAACGCCTCACTCAAAAGAATGATTATAATTAGCTAAAAATAAATGATATCAAATTGAGAACACCTTACCCCTTCTCTTTCTATATCTCTGCACTCCTCTCTGAATTTATTCCTCTTATGTTTATCTTTCTTTATCCTTTCTAGGGGTCATCCCAAACTTGATTTCTCTTGAAATTTACTTGTTGCACGGCAATAAAAAATGGCGGTCGGAGTATGATTTTTCTGAACTTATTTGATTTGAATCGAGAAAATTACACCGCGACCGCCATTTTTTATTGCCGTGCAACAAGTAAATTTCAAGAGAAATCAAGTTTGGGATGACCCCTAGAAAGGATAAAGAAAGATAAACATAAGAGGAATAAATTCAGAGAGGAGTGCAGAGATATAGAAAGAGAAGGGGTAAGGTGTTCTCAATTTGATATCATTTATTTTTAGGTAATTATAATCATTCTTTTGAGTGAGGCGTTCTTCTTTTTTGAACCACGAAGTGGTGTTTTTGGGGGGATATCAGTTCTTTTTATACGAAAATATAGGTTCATACACTTCTGAAACATTATGAATAACAAAAGTAAATAAGCTGGGAAAATGTAGATGTACCAAGTTGTCTTTTTTTTAAGATAGAGTTTTAGCAGTAGGTATTTAATTTTTCTAAGGTCAATATGTATTTGGATCACAGATTTGGCCCCCTGAGTCCCCAAAGTGAGTAAATAAATTTGCAATGCAAGACCTTTTGATTTTATACTCCACATGATTAGGTTTATCTTTCAATGCTAAATAGACCTCGGAGCGTCCTATGAGGGACACTAAAACACCTGGATTTACAAATGCCAAAGAAATTAATTTGTAATCACCTTATCAAGGTGAGGTAATGAGTTCTCTCCCGTTGACTTTTCCTTACCCGATTTCTCTCCGGCTTGTTGCAGGGTTCACCACGAGTATCTCTCCCGGAAATAAGACCATGCTTTTTTACATTAGGTATTTAAGAAAATGAAAACTATAAAATTATAATATCGCCTTATTTATACTGCCCGATTAGGACTATTAAGTCCCATTATTCCAGCAGTAAGCTCAAGACGTATTATTATGTGGTAAAAATCCCAAATAGGAGGATAACTTGTCTTGTCCCGTCTGGGTTTCGAACCCGCGACCTCTGGAATCTCTGGATTCACACAGTGCCGCCTTTACCACTGAGCATCATTTTTATATAAGAATCGGACTTTTATAAGGAAATCTTTAAAATCCCTAACTAATGAAAGGCAATGCCCTCAGTGTATGGTAGAGTTAGGTAAAATACATAGAAGGCCATGCCTCAGGAATATAGTAGGGTTAGGGATAATACATAAAAGGCAATGCCTCGGCTTTATAGTAGCGTTAGGTAAATATATAGAAGGCCATGCCTTGGGTTTATCATAGGGTTAGGAAAAATACATAGAAGACCATGCCTCAGGTCTACGAGTATATCAATGATTCCTAGGTGTTTCGATTATAATTTTTAAGCTAGGCCTAAACTATGTAGGTATAAAATCAGGTAAAAATGCAAGCTACGCGACGGGAGACAATTTGGTGTTGATAAAACCATGAGCGGGAGAGAACTCGGTGGTGACGTCGCTTATCAATACCTCACGAGGTATGAGTGTACCCCGGACATAATGGACAGAGAAAAAAAAACATCCCTGAAGGGGATCGAACCCAAGTCATCGTGCGTGCAAGCCTAGTCACTACTTTGTCACAACTTTTTGTGAGTAGCATCGACATTATGAGAGCTAATTCATCATATTTTAACTCCATCCAACCATGATTGTCCAAAATCAATCTCGTAATGCCGCCACAGGTCATTGGCCAATTCTGCAACTACTAAAATTTTCCTCGCGAGGGTAATGGGGTCGTCATGAAGATCAAATATAAAGATCGGAAAAACAAAACAACGTTAGGCCCAAATTGAAAATATAGAGCTAAAAAATTTCGTCCCCGCCAGGATTCGAACACATGCTGACTGGGTGGCAAGTCGAGCATGCTACCAATAGACAAAGTTATCTTCTAAAGAAACGGACGGAAAATGAACTAACTAAATTAATACTTGGAAACTTAAACATTAAAATTTTGCAGTGAGAGAGCGAGGTCATCTCGAAAAATACATACTGGCCAAGATCTGACCAATAAGCTAAGGATTCGAAGGTACCTACCCGCCAAAGAAAATGAAAAGGCCACCAGGTGCCACCAAGTGGACCGGATGAAGGAATAAAATCAATAAATTTGGTATCTGCTCATCAAGATCTTTCATTTGATACCACTTAAGATTAGTATTATCCTTCAATTCCCGATTTGGGCTCCCAAAACCCGAGGCCGCCCAAATGGGCCGCCCGCTTATAATTTAGAATTTTTTTTTGGTCCGGGCTCATCTCCATTATATCTTGATCACTTTAGACACCTCACTTAATCTTCAGTGCCAAGTTAAAGACACGAAGTCAGGTCTCAAAGGATCCGTATGAAAAAAAAAACGGAAAAAAAAAAAAAAAAAAAAAATTATGAATCTTTTCATGTCTTTCACGATTGTTGGGGGGTCTCGAAAATAGGGTTCCCGTTGGCCTAGGAAGTCAAACAAATAGTCAAATCAATTTATTTTTCAACGTAGAGTCCATTTCTGCAATAAAAATTGCAATTTATTTTTGAAATTCATGTTGCACTTTTCGCTGGCTGAAAGTACATGAAATGCATGGGAACTATGTTTTCCGTAACCTTACACTCTGCCGGGCTGTCTCTTTCTTTGTATAGGCGTTCTTCACACCTCGGCCGAGGTGTTTGATATAGAAAATAATCGTTCTTGTGCACGTCCGACAGTATTTTTTTTTTTTTTTTTTTTAATTGTACCTGGAGGTAAAAAGATTTTAGTTTTTACAAATTTGAAAGCTGACACTTTTTCAGATAAGAAACTTTTTATTATTATTTATGCTATTCTCTACTTCTACCTAAAAATCAAAGTATAGTAGGTTCCTTTTTGGACATTTACCGAACTCAGTAGCTTGATCGATAAGGCAGCGCACTTGTAAGCTGGAGGTTGGTGGTTCAAGTCCTGGTTTGAGCGTAGATTTGAGTAGTTGTGATATCACGAGAGTGATCAACACAAATATGATTACTTTAAATAACTAATTGTATAGTAAACGAGATGTAGCATGTCATATGAACCTCCTCTTTGGCGCTGAGTAAGGATACCAAGGAGAGGAAATGTGCGGTGGCTCTATGTTTACAAATCTACCTTGAGAATGTATTTTTTTTTATCTATCTAATTAAGGTAAAAAAAAACAATATTGTCTCAAGCCGCATGTTCATAAAATACACTGCGCATCCATGATTCATAAATATGACATGCTAGATCTCGTCTACTATAGTAGTCAGTAACCAGCATAAACATGAAAAAAATCGTGATAGTAGATATACTATATAAATCGTACAAAATGCAGTGGAAACTAAAATCTCGCAAACCTATGAGGGTTGTGACAACGATAAAAACGAGACGAGACGGGGAAAAAAATGCACCGAAGTTTCTTATTTTATGACAAAATGATAGCTCAAGATACAAGAGATGCAGAAAGAAGAATGGGAATCTAAAAATAAAATGAAAAGAGAAGAGAAAAAATAGTAAAAAATATACAGGATAGAAAAAGTTAAAGAATTGTTGATAAAAAGTTCCTATACCAAGTGAATCTTATCGTAGAAAAAAACTTCAAGTGTACTCAGATTTCATTTTTGTGCTATTTCACCAACCTTATACTATCAAGACTAAGGAAATCTCCCAGCGATTGTTTTACGAACCATTTGCTACTATATCACCCAGCCTGAGTCGGGTTGGAATATTAGCAGAGCGCGCGATTAGCTCAGTGGTTAAGCACTCACTTCCCATGTCCCGGGTTCAATCCCCCTAACTGACAAAAAAAAATGTAAAAAAAATCTCAGGCTGGGTGAGGTTAATGGTGGAAGCAGGTTTGTGAGTTTGCTGCGAATGGAGAGCTACAGTCCCGTCGTATAATATGACCATACAGTTTCAAAACAACGTTAAACCCCCCCCCCCCCAAAAAAAAACAAACAAAATTTCTCTAGAAGTCACCGAAAATTCCATTTTGTCATTTTCAAAAAGTGCGCAGGAAAATCTTCCATAAAACTAGCAACACCTGAATGAGACATAAAAACCACATTTTCATCGAAGAATTTAAATTCCCCTCAACTCCCGAATTCTCTTGTCCCCTGCTTCCTCCATTTTCATTATCCTCCTCCTCCTCCTTATTGTCCTCATCCACTTCTTTACTATTCTCTTCTTTCTCTTCCCTTTTCCAATCGTCCTTCCCTTTTCGCACTTCTCATTCTCTCCTTCTCCACTATTTTATCTTCACTTTAGCTGGTACCAGTTAGTTGAGCCAACTAACTGGTACCAGCTCCATCGAAACCTCTCTGCTCCGCGAAAATAAATTTTCTTTCCAAAATTACTACATTTGAAATAATTTTCTTTATTTCGAGTATCTACTTGTTGTTTTGTAAGATGACAAGATCACAAAGGAGTAAAACTGACAAGAAAGTCATGGTAGTAGAAGAAGAATCCGAAATTGAGGATGATCCATTAGAAGAAAAAATAGAAAAAGTTATGAACAAAGTAATGAACAGTTTCAAAAAAGAAATCAAGACGCAATTGAAAGAATTTGAAAAGAGCCTCAACTTTACATCTGATAAGATCGATGACGTTCTGGAAAAGATGGATCAGATACAAGAGAAACAAATTTTCCTCGAGAGAGAAAATGAATTACTGAAAGATAAAGTCAAGACAATGGGAAAAGCATTGGAAGAATTGGAACAATATACAAGGAATAGGAATATTCAGATTGATGGCATTATGAAAATGAAAGATGAGAACTTGGAACAAATAGTGAAAGAAATTGGATCAAAAATAGAAGTTGATATAAAAGAAGGAGAAATTGATGTAGTTCATCGTATTCAAACTAGGTCCAATAAACAACCTGAGCCAATCATTGTCCAATTCACATCAAGGAAGAAACGAGATGAAATAATAATAAAAGGTAAAGAAAACAGAATTGACAGCACTACTTTGAACATGCCTGGACCAAAAAGAGATATATACATTAACGAGCATTTAACACAACAGAGAAAAAAACTGCTATATGAGGCCAAACAGAAGAAAAAAGAACTGGACTACAAATATGTATGGACCAGAGGAGGTAAAGTTTTCATGAGAAAGACTGATAACAGCAATGTGATAACATTGTATACAATTGAAGATCTAATCAATCTTCAATAACAATGATCATCATCAAAAAAAAAAAAAATAATAATAATAACATTTTAAAGAAGTAATTTTAATAAATTGTTCATGAATTTTGAAAATTTCAAATACATACAAGATAATTATGAAACAAAGTTTTATGATAATATTGAAAATTGGAAATACTTTGAAATGAAGAACAAAAAGGAATGTTTAAATATATTACATACCAACATTAGAACAATCAACCAAGATAAATTTGATATATTAAAAATACACTTGAATGATGTTATCGATAAATTAGACATTCTGGTTTTAACAGAATTTGGTAAAAAAGAAGATGAAATCGATTTATATACAATTGCAAACTTTAACATGTATACTTTTATAAGATCTAAAGGAAAAGGTGGTGGAATAGCAGTCTATGTGAATGAAAAGTTGAACATTACAGAATTATCATCTGTAAAATTTAAACATGCTGAAAACCTTGAAATAGAAATTGAAAAGAAAAATATTATCATAAATATAATTTACCGTCCCCCTAAACTTAATCCAACATCATTTATTGAAGAACTTAGCAAATGGATTAAAAACAAAAAAATAAAAACAAAGATATCATTATAATTGGAGACATGAATATCAACACAATCGAAGAAACATCAACAAGTCAAAAATATATTGAATTACTTTATAATAATGGAATACATAACACTATACAACTACCTACAAGAGAAGAAATCCTCAATAATAAACTATCTTCAACATGTTTGGACCATATAAATATTAGATCGAAGAATTCCTATGTATCAAGTGTGATAAGAGAAAAAATAGCAGATCATTATTTTGTGTATGCTAAAATAAATAACTTCAAAATAGATCATGGAAACCATATAATTGAAATCAAAACACTAAATGAAGATAAGTTAAATACCATGATAAGTGAATATGATTGGACAAATTTAATAAAAAGTCATGAAGGAGCTGAAAATCTATACAATATGTTTGTAAATACTATGAAAGAGATCTATGAAAAATCATCGAAATGTATAAAAATAAAGAAAAAATATGAAGGAAACACTTGGATTACTAAAGAAATTCGAAACCAAATAAAATTGAAAAATGAAATTTGGAAAATTTTAAGAAAAAACCCAAACAATGATCAATTAAAACAAGATTTTAAAAACATGAGGAACAAATTGAACAACATGATAACTCAAGCTAAACGAAAAAATAATTTCGAAAAGTTCAAGAACTGCAAAGGTGACATGAAGAAAACTTGGAATAATATTGATTACAGTACAAACAAAAAGAGAAAAAATAATGAAACAGTTTTAAAAAACAATTTTAAAAATAGTGAATTAAATATAAAAGAAATAGCAAACAATTTTAATAAAAATTTCAAACAAGAAATAATTGAAATAAAAATGAAAAAAGAAAATCTTCATGCAAATGTACAGTTTGACATAGAACAAAATCATGATCGAGAATTATTTAATATAAATATTATTAATAACAACCAACTAATAAAAATAACAAAAGAGATTAAAATAACAAAAGGACCTGGACATGATGGAATTAGACCAAAAGATGTAAAAAACAATATCTTTTGGCTTGGAGAAATAATTACAACTATAATCAATCGAATTTTAACAGAAAAAGAAATACCAAAAGGGTTTAAGAAAGCAAATGTCACACCAGTTTTCAAAAAAGGTACTAAAAACGAATATAATAACTACAGACCAATAACAGAATTATCAATCATTTTAAAAATTCTTGAGAAACATATACTCAAGCAATTGACATATTTTATTGAAGATAATGATTTATTAAATAAAAACCAGCATGGATTCAGGAAAAACAAAAGTACAAGTACATTGCTGAACGAATATACAGAAAACCTAAATATGGCATTAAATAATAATAAGTATTGTTTAACACTATCTTTGGATTTGAAAAAAGCGTATGACACCATAAATCATGAAAATATAATGGAAGTTTTAAATAGAATAGGTTTGACAGAAAACACAAAAATATTTTTTAAGAACTATTTTAATGACCGAAGACAATATGTAAAAATTGGAAAAGAGTTGAGTGACGAAATATTGATAAACTGCGGCTTAATACAAGGATCCATATTATCTCCGACATTTTTCAACCTATATGTAAACGATATACACAACATTGGTATAAAATCCAACATACTGCAGTACGCAGATGATACTCTGCTGTATTTTATACATGATCAAAAGAGTGAAGTTTATAAAATCATTCAAGAAGACGTAAATAAAGTTTTGATTTGGCTACATAAAAAGGATATATTTTTAAACAAAGAAAAAACGGTGGCAATACTATTTCAAAATCCAATGATAGCAAGATTCAGGGAAAGCACCAACATGAATATTCAACTACATGAGAATAATTGCATTGATAAAAATATAAGCAACAGTTGCAAATGCACAAAAGTTAATAATGAAAAAAATATGAAATATCTAGGAATTCAGTTCAATGAAAATTTAAAATGGAACAACCACACTGAGTATTTGAAAAACAAATTAAACAATATACTACGAAAAATGCACTTCATCAAGAAAATAATACCAATTCATATAAAAACAATGATATATAAAGCATTATGCGAATCCATAATAAGATACGGGATAGAAACATATGGATATACAGCAGATATTCATTTAAAACCTATAGAATCTGTACAAAAGAAAATTATAAAAACAACACATATACCCAAAAACTTCAAAAAATCAAAGGTCAATTTTAATGGAGAAGTACAAAAATAATGAATGTTAAAAATTTACACAAATACATAATTAACAACAAATTCATTACATAAAAACGAAAAGAATAATACAAAAAAAAAACCATGACAACATAAAACAATTATTTAAAATTCAAATACCAAAAATGTATAGAAACTTTACAACAATAAATACCCTTATTAACTATACAGAGAAGTTAAGAAACATAGAAAATAAGAAAATAATGAAGAAAGAAATACAAATGTTTTATCTGAAGAACAACAATGAAATATAAAACAAGTTAAATTAAATTGAAGAATATGTTAGAGATATAGAAAAAAAAAAAAAAAAAAAAAAAAAAAAAAAAAAACAAGTAGACCAATTCCCTAAAAGTACACATAGTACTTAGAGGGAAATTTATAAAAATTGAAACATTGTAGATAAATAATAAAATTCATTATTATTATTATTACTTCTTTATCTTTCTTCTCCTCTTCTTATCCTCCTCACTTCTCCAAGTTCTCCTGCACTTTTCCCTGTCTTCTTCCACCAATTCTCCTCTCCCACTCTCTTTTCACTTCATTTTCCTCTACTTCCAATCTTCCTCCCCTTCTCTCAGACTCATTTTTCTTTCTTCCTCCACTTATCTTCTCTTCATTCAATCGGTCTTATACTACTCCTTATTCCTCCATTCCAAACATTCATTCCTTTCTCACAGAGCTCATTATTCTTCTCCACCTCCTCCTTTACCTCTCCTCCTTTTCCTCCCTCCTCCTTTCCCTCCCTCTCAATCGCTCTTCGCAAGTCATCTTTATTAGAAAGGTATGCCACTCAAGTATGGTAGGTCTACCAACATCACTCTGGAAACTTTTTACTTTCACTAATGCTTTTTTTAGAGGAAGCGCATTTCGACAGCTTGAAGCAAGCTTTTCTGCCATACTGTCGTGTATGCCAAAGAAGTGTACAAAAAAAAGTATTGTCACCAGTACTGAAAACAACACAGACCACAAGCGTCTACAGTAGCTCCTGTTTCATGGCTACGAAATAAAAAAGGCTGTGAAACACTCATAAAAAAAATCATCTTTTCTATTCGAAGTTTACCACGTCAGTCATTCAGCCATTGAGGTCGGCAAAGTTACTACATATTAAAATTTCATCTTAACACAAATTATCTTGAAATTTTTTTTTATAAAATTTATATTTGGTGTACACAGCACCTAAATGGGAAGTACTTTGTTACTTCACGCCCATCAGAGGGGATGCATACTACGGTATGGGCAAGCTTCAACTCAGACCACAAGCGTCTACAACAGCTGCTGATTCATGGTCACGAAATAAAAAGGCTGTGAAACACTCTCATCTTTAAAAATAAAGAAATAATACTAAAAAAAAATACTGATTAAGTTAGTTAATGGCGTGAGTATTCGAAAGTATTGTTATCTATCTTATCACAATTACTCAAACTCGCTTTACTAAATCTTCGCTGAACTTGAGACTCGAAACACCAACTTCTGGTTACGAGTCCGCCAACTTATTATATCGAGCTACTTAACTGAGGTTGGTTAATTTGGTTATTCGGAACTACATACCTTCCGAAGAGAGCCAAATTTCTCAAAGTGACTATCCAAGTATGGTTCTGATATTCAGTAACATCTAGTACAACTTTTCACTTAGTATTTTAACTGATACAGGTCTCATTTCAAAGCTTTTCCTTTATTCACAATGTCCAGCCCTGGGTTTCTCCGCCATAATAAAGTTGTGTAAAAACTTGGAGAAAGTTTTACGACAAGCTCAGCTGTGATACACATCCATTAATCAATTTCTCTTCCCGAGGGTGTCGCTGCGTCGTGAAATATTTGTAGCTTGTCATGTCAAGCGAAAAGTCAGTCAGCATGTACTTGTGCGGGAATTCCGCCGTGTATTCACGTGTGAATATGCTGATTTGAAGCTTGTTCATTGGTTTTTCGTCACCTAGTTTTGTCGTCATTTGTGGCTTGTCATGTCAAGCGAAAAGTCAGTCAGCATATACTTGTGTGCGAGTTTCAACGCATATTCATGTGTGCATATTCTGGTTTTTAAATTCGTTTTCCGTCACATAGTATTTTTTCTAATTTGTAGCTTGTCATTTAAAGCAAAAAGTAAGTCAGCATATTGTTGACCAAAAATTTACTAATTAAAGCTTGTTGGTTAGTTTTTTCTCTTGGTAGTCAAGCGGAAAGTCAGTCAGCATAGACTTTTGCGGGAATCCCAGCGTGGATTTCTCGGTGAATATGCTGATTTGGCACTTGTTGTTATTTTTTGGTCATTCAATTTCTTTTCTTCATTTGTAGTTTTTCATGTCAATCAGCAAACGCCCACTTCTGTGGGAATTCCAGCTTGTATTCACCTATTAATATGCTGATTTCGTCTTGTTCTTTGGTTTTTCGTCATTAAATCCTTTTCTGATTTGTAGCTTGTCATGTCAAGTGAAAAGCTAGTCAGCATATTAAACTTGTTTGGAAACTCGACAGTTGGTACATTCACGTGTGATAATGCTGCTTTTGAGCTTGTTCATTGGTTTTTTGCAACCTTGTTTTTTTCTAATTTGTAGCTTGTCATTCCAAGCAAAAAATAAGTCAGCATAATATGATATGTTGTTATGTAATAATATTCCAATTTGGAGCATGTTTATTGTGAACGTCATCTAGTTTTTTTTTCATTTTGAGCTTCCATGTCAAGCAAGAAGTCAGTATAATATATTATGCTTGTGTAGGAATTTTAAGAATTCAGTCAGAAACTGTCCAATTTGTATTTTTATGAAAATGTGCTGAATAAGATTTTATTGCGTTCGCAATATCTATTTCTTACTTTCTCATTCTCTTATTTTCCTTGTTGAATATTTCTAGCTTGTCAAAAATATTACATGGAATGTCAGTCAGCATCTATGCATGCAGAAATTTTTGTAAATAATGCGAAATAATATACTAGTTTATTATTCTTTCTGTTTATCTTTCTCTCTCTATCTTTCTTTTTTGTTTGTTTGATTTTTCACCATTTTTTTGTGTTGTGATTGATAAATGATATCTTTATTTCTCTTTCTCACTCATTACTCTCACACTCACTTTCTTGCTTTTTTATCTATCTCTTTTTCTTTCTGCATTTTATTCCTTAGTTTTTCTACCTATGGCGCTCCATTTCCAAAAAGATAGTGCATCTATGATAAATGTTTGGAATACACGAAAAGAGGTTCATTCTTTCTGAACGATTTTTCATGTTCTATAAAAATCTCATACTGGGTGTTTCGGAAAGACGAAAACAGTCATGAAACAATTTGTGAAATACTAATGAGCATTTCTAAATTTATTAAAGTAGGTATTTTTATTTCTTACAAATTTCCGGTTTTTTCACTTTACCTATGTATGCCATCCCGTTTCCGGAATGGTATGCATGTAAAAGTAAAGTGCTCTGAAGTATAACTACCTTTTGAAGTATAAAATTCCGGGGTATAACTACCTTTTTTTATTATAATAATAAAAAGAAAGTAAAAAAAAAACACTTTTTATGTTAGGTATTAGAGGAGTCGTTTTTGAATGAACATCACGAAACCTAGAAACTTGTTGAAGAGAAGATGTGAGAGGGTTCCATACATTATTCTCCTTTTTCTTACATTCCGTGTTCTTCATTCATCTTCTTTTTCCGTTTTTCCGCTCTAGAAATAAGAGATACCTATTATATATTTGTTTTAGTCCATCATTCAGGCGTATTTTTACGTATAAGAGGATGAATATTATGATGTTAATATGTGTATTGGAATTCTTATGCTTCCAAAATAGATATTTACCTGTTTATAAGGTTGAATTTTTATGCACGCCTGTCAACTTTCGAGTATGCAATGTGCAACATTATTGTTGTGTTTAATATCCAATATTATTGGATTAACCGGAACGTACCTATTCCGTCCATTCAATCTTGTAGCTCGTATGTTATGTCTCTTTCTTTGTATTAGGTATTCTTACAACTAGGCCAAAGTGTTTCATTTTAAGGCTATATTTTGGTGTAAGATATTGTTAATGATGATGAGAAGATTATATGAACGCGCAGATCCAATGTCCAAGCTCATTTAATGTCCATTGATTCTATACGATTTTAACGTCCTGATTTGAGTTAATCAGGACGGGGTGATTACCCCTCATTTGCTGGAAATCGTAACAGCTGTCCACATTAGCCTCACCCAGCGTGTGAGCAGACTTTCTGTGTGAAAAGTCTGCTCCAACCGATACAAAAATTACGCCAAGTAGATATAAAGCGTTTGTTGTGTTCCATTTATAATATAAAAATGAAGAAAAACTCGAATGAAATACCTAATATCGAGAAAAATTCGATATTAAAATGGAAATAAATAACTTGTTTATTTATTTTTCAAACTATTTATTTTTTCTTTATTTTATACTTCTAAATTGTACATTACTTTGTCCTCCTAAAAAAGATTTATTTAATAAAACACTAAGATAAGATATTGGTATAAGTAGGTCTGTCGGCTACGAAAGCTCTTCGTCACTGCGACCTTAAATAGATCTTTTGTGACATGTTTGTGACAAGATAAGATAAGATAAGATAGCCTTAATTGGAGCATATTTTTTTTTCTTAATTTTTTTATTATTATTATTATTATTATTATTTTTTTTTTTTCATTTTTGTAAATTCTGTAAACTATGTAAAATTGTAAAAAATAAAACACTATTTTCTTTTCAAAATAATCTATGTTCGCAGGTATGTCGCCCACCTGTACCGGAGGAGCAAGAGGCGGCTCATCAAGAAGTACCGCCTGTACAAGTACCAGCGGCAGCTCAAGAGGGAGGAGAAGTACGCCCAGAGCCTGGCAGGGGCGTCCGCCGCCCCTATTCCCGGGGTGCCCGTGTTCGATTTGAGGGCTCAGAATAACGATCTGCATGCGGGTACGATTTTTTTTCCAATAAATTTATTAAAGTTTAAAAAAAGTTAAAAGTTATCATATTTGTGTTAATCACTATCGTGATATCACAACTACTCAAACTCGCTTTACTAAATCTACGCTGAAACCGTGACTTGAACCACCGACCTCCAGGTTACAAGTCCGCTGCCTTATCGATCAAGCTACTGAGGTCGGTAAATTTATTATATTTTATTTTAACATTCATACACATCCTTCATTTAATATCTAATAGTTACTGCAATCTAATGTACTTTTCAGTGTGTGGTTAATTAGCTCGATCGATAAGGCGGCGGACTTGTAACTAGGAGGTCGGTGGTTTGAGTCCCGGGTTCAGTGAAGATTTAATAAAGCGAGTTTGAGTAGTTGTGATATCACGAAAGTGATCAACACAGATACGATAAAAATTATATTCGTTTTATATATGTATTATTTTATTTGTGGTGAAGCACAAGGCCTCTTCACAATTTTTGTGGGTAGCGCAGCATTACTAAGAGCCTCCTTTACATTTCGAATTATTCTATGACATTAATTTCTTTTTACTCTGGTAATGCCGCCACTGGTCATTACTCATACAAGTAACTACTCATTTTTCCTCACGAGGTATGAGTAGACCCCGAACATCCAAGTACAGAGCAGAAAAATTCCTGCCCCGCTGGGGATCGAACCCAGGTCACCGTGTGTGCAATGCCTAGCGCGCTAACTCACTCTGCCACGGTGACTGAATTAATGTAGTAACTGGGGCTTTGAAGCCGAAAGACCTGAGTTTCCCAGTTACTGGGGTTTGACGAAGAAAAGGCCGCTGGTTCAATAACGCTACTACAAAGGGGTGTATTAAAAGGTATTTAAGAATATTAAATTTACACGGAAAGATAAAAGGAAGAAATAATCTACTACTACGAAATGAGATTGGATGGTCTTACCTTGAGTACTTGTACCAAGTACTTACGTACGCCTTTAGAAGTGGATCAAAGGGGGTAGATTGAGGAAGGAGCGAAAACGTACCCTGCCTGACCACTGTTTGTTACAATCTGAACGAGGCATCGTCGTTCCCAATCTATTGTACCGAATTTCTGTCGCTTTCTTTGTAAGAACATATGATATGCCTATCATCTGATATCGAAGTGTTACCTCTAACAGTTAGGGGCGTAGAGATCGATTGATATGCGCGGGGAAAGTTTGGAGGCAATTCAAACTGGAGTCACATGGCGTGAACATCCCCCCAGCCTTGAAAGAGTGCACTTTCAACCATTCAAAAACAATGCAAATAATAAATGAAAATGGTTAAAAGCAAATAATGCAAAATATCAAGAACAAAGAAAGTAACAGTAAATGAAGAAAAATAAAATTTATTTACAAGTCTCATCATATTATAATGTGAAACGTGACAATAAGTAGGTAAGTACCTACTGCGAAGGTAAGGGGCACAGTTTATTAACTGGCCGCTTCAATTCACCCTTTTGGGTTTTAACTAGAGCCACGCGAGCAACACCGTCCTTCCCAGGATAAGTCTCTACTACTTTAGCAAGTGACCAATGTAAGGGTGGCACATTGTCCTGCTTTATTAAAACTATTTGTCCTGGACTAAGAGGCGAGGAACTAGTGTTCCATTTTTCACGCGACTGTAAGTCATGCAGATATTCGGAGTTCCAACGTTTCCAAAATGTTTGGATAATTTGGTCCAATAACTTATATCGAGTAAGTCGATTTGGATTTTCATCTACTACGTCTGAGGCCGGTAGGCTTTCTAATGGAATTTGGGTCAAAAAATGTGCAGGAGTGAGAACACTCGGTTCTGACGGGTCTGAACTCAAGACACATAATGGACGAGAATTCAACAGAGCTTCTATTTGTGCTGAAATAGTACACAGCTCTTCAAGCGAAAGTATTTGAGTGCCTACACACCTATACAAATGTGATTTGACAGCCTTTACATTAGCCTCCGAGATACCATTGAAGTGAGCTCCAGTGGGAGGAGTAAACTGCCAGGTTATCCTATGAACAGATAACTCCTCACTGAATCGAAGTTTATATTCGTGAGAATTTAATAATGAGTATAGTTCATCGAGAGCGTTTTTTGCACCAACGAAATTCGTACCGTGGTCTGACAAGACACTTTGGCAAGGACCACGTCGGGCCAAGAAACGCTTGAATGCGTCTAAGAAAGTGGGAGTAGATAGATCAGAAGCGACCTCTAAATGAATAGCTTTTGTTGCCAAACATACGAAGATACAAATGTAGGCCTTCTGACTCTTCTGCCCACGTCTACGAGAAATAGTGATATAGAAGGGTCCCATGAAGTCTAGTGCTATGTTGAGAAATGCTTTAGCCTGCTTAAGAACCCTTTCTTTTGGTAAGTCTGACATAAATGGATTTTGCGACTTGGGAGACAATCTAAAACAAGTATTGCAATCTTGCACGATTTTTCTAACGAAGTTTCTACCCCCTAAAATCCAATATTTTCTACGAAGTATAGAGAGTAATAAGTGAGGGCCGGTATGAAGATTAGTACGATGGTAATATTGAACTATTAGTTTTACAACATGTACCTTGGCAGGAAGAACAACTGGATGTTGCTGCTCATAACCCAGATCTGAGTTTCTAAGACGACCGCCCACACGAATAACTCCATTGTCCAAGAATGGACTTAATTTAACGAGAACTTTACTACAAGGTAAATTATTTTTCAATTTTTCGATATCAACTGAGAAGTGTTCATTTTGAATTATTTTTATTATTTCTATCTCTGCCTGATTTAAATCTGAAGATTCCAATAAACCATCGCTCCTCCTAGGGAGTCTCTTTAAGAACCGAAGTACGAAAGCAACTACTCGTAATAATCTAAGCCAGGATGAGCACCTGAGAAATAATTGTTTCAAAGGATGTTCTGCGACTAAGTTTTCAGTCTCGACCAGCACAACACATTTCCTTTCTGGTACAGAGGTGTCGATCTCTTGACTAAAATGAATGATAGGCCAATCCGCATCAGATTTGATTAACCACGGAGGCCCCTGGAACCAAATAGAAGTAGCACAGAATTCGGAGGGTTTTAAGCCCCGCGATAAACAATCTGCTGGATTTTCAGAACCCAATATTTTACACCAGGCAGTGATATCCACATTCTCTTGTATTTTGCTGACTCGATTAGCTACGAAGATCTCCCACAAATGAGGGGAGGCATGAATCCAAGACAAAACTACAGTTGAATCTGAGAAGCACATTACTTTCTCAATAGTGAATCTAAGTTTATAACTATCTACGACTGTCTGCATTAACTGAGAGAGCAGTAACGCAGCACATAATTCTAAACGAGGAATAGATTGGGACTTAACCGGTGCCACTTTTGATTTAGCACAAATTAAATTTATTTTTACTTCTCCACTAGGATAAGTCACTCTGCTGAAGATCACGCCCCCATATCCCTTGATGCTTGCATCGGCGAATCCGAATAATTGCAGCGTGCATTTTTCTACTACGAATAGGTGTCGAGGGAATGACAAGTTAGCTAGCATAGGCAACTGATCTTGGAAGATGTCCCAACTTTCTACGATGTTAGGAGGAGGAGTTTCGTCCCACGATAAATCTAAACACCACAACTGTTGAATGAGCTGCTTAGCCCACAAGATGACAGGAGCAAGAAGGCCCAGAGGATCAAATAATCGACTAACAAGTGACAACATGTTGCGTTTGGTGCATGGTTTTTTGTCAATGTTTATTTTAAAATAAAAAATATCCTGGTCGGAACTCCACTGCAAACCTAATATTTTTACAGAAGAGTCGCCATCCCACTGAATAATTTCCGATAATCTATCCGCAACTGGTACCTTCTGCAAAACCTCCTCTGAATTGGACGCCCACTTAGTGAGAGTGAACCCCCCAGCCTTGAACAAACCCACCATTTGTTCAAAAAGATCACACGCCTGGCGAGAGTTCAGTAAGCTTGTCACTAAATCGTCCATGTACAGGTCGGTCTGAACCCTTCTAGCTGCAAAAGGAAAGTTATGCGCCTCGTCCTCAGCTAACTGTCGCACCGTACGTAAAGCAAGGAACGGTGAACAAGTTAAACCGAAGGTAACCGTGGTCATCATATAAGTCAGCAACTCATCGTGTGGATGAAACCTCCAGAGAATTTTCTGATATTTCCAATCATCAGGATTCAATTTAATTTGCAAAAACATTTTTCTAATATCCGCTATCATAACAATAGGAAAAAGACGAAAATTTAATAAAACTACAAATAGATCCGTGTACAGCTTGGGACCTGCATACAATAAATCATTTAATGATTTAGTGCTTGAAGACTGCATTGAAGCATCGTAGACACATCTAAACTTGGAACTTGCCTTATCAGGCCGGGCTACCATGTGGTGAGGAATGAAAAATCCTGAGCGATCAGATTGATCAGGTGCGACACACAAATAACCTTCATCTAGGTGCTCCTTGATGACGTCATTATAAGCTGACCGCAACTCTGCATGAGACTCGAGCTTTCTCTCCTGGCTGAAAAACCTATTGCGGGCAAGATGATAAGAGTCGCCCAACTCAGCTGGGCTGCTCTTGAACGGAAGAGAAACAGTGTAAGAACCGTTGTCATTTCTGTAAACGGAAGATGTATATAGTTCCTCACACCTTTTATCATCACTATTTAACATGACCGGCGCTGAAACATTCTCTAATTCCCAAAAACGTTTAATTAGACTGTCAACGTGGGGCTCCTGGAATGCACAGAAAGAATTAGATGTACTGTCCTCTATATCTATAGAATTCACAGGTACTTGACCCATCACCACATAACCTAGTACAGTATTCAAAGCAACAACACTATTACTAGGACTGGTGACACGGTGACCTAATATCAATGAAGGGAAAATTTGAGCACCGAGAATGCCAGACACAACGTCTGGTTTCATGAAATCATCAGCGAGAGGCAATTGTTCCAAATAATGCAAGTTAGACATTTCTACAGGTTGAGAAGGCAACCTGTCTACTATTTTATCTACTACGAGAGCATGAATCGAATATTTAACTCTGTTATCCAACCTAGAGGCGAAAGTAAAATTCACCTGCCCGTGAACGGGATTCGAACCCATACCTAAACCCTTGATAGTTTTGGTAGCATCTTTGTTTAGAGGTAATCCTAACTTCTTACGAGCTGATTCCAATATCAAATTACTTTGACTACCTGAGTCTAGTATAAAACGAAAAGAATGGTAAACACCGTGTCTATCCGGGATTCGAACCTGAACTGTAGACAAGAGAATTGTACCTCCGTTCCCAATGGGTATCTGATTGTTATCAGAGCACAGAGCATTAACGTAAGGTGTATTGTCTACCGAGGAAGAGGGGGGAGAATTATTATGATTCTCCACATTACCAAGGTGTTGACTACTACGAGAATTTGCTGAAGCTTTAGCCTTTAACTCCCGAGGTCCTGATTTGGTACAGTCAGACTTATGATCTTTGAAGCAAAGCAACGTATTATGCTTAATTTTGCAATTGAAGCACGTGGAATTATTTTTGCACTCATTAACCTTATGGGCACCTGAGAGACAATTGACACAGAGAGAATATTGCTTAATTTTACAGAACCTATCTTGAGGAGAAAGTTTTAAAAACTTCGAGCATTTGAATATGGGATGGTCATTGTGACATATCTCACAAGATGCACTAGAAGTGCTATTTACAACAAAGGTATGAGGACCCTTTGATTTTACTGGTGGGAAACCCGACTTTACGCCTGAGGTACCCAGACCACCACTACTATTTATACTACTACTATTACTACTACTACTAGTGCTAGGTGAAACTCTGTTCAGAATTTTGGCATGCTCTTGAAGAAAAGAAAGTAACTTGTCAAAGGTAGGCAACTCATCTTTTTTAAGTGACATTTCGAAGGTTTTTACAGTTTCTGGGCAAAGTTTATTACAAGCTAAATGAACAAAGATATAATCATCTAGATTTTCAATTTTCAAGGCCTTAAGGGCCAACACAGTAGCACAAAACTTGTCAGTAAACATGCTAAGGCTATTCCCTGACTCAATTTTGAGAGGTTTGAAATTTATGATTGAATCTAAGTAAGAGCTCGAAAGACATCTTTTATCATTATATTTCTTAACGAGATTATCAAAAATAATATTATAATTCTCAGGCGTGGCAGGAATGCCGGCACAAGAACTAAGAGCCCTTCCAGAGAGTCTGGATATTAGGTATTGAACCTTTTGGGCGTTAGAAAGATCAGTTCTAACATGAATCATCGATTTAAAGGACTCGTAAAAGATTACCCAGTCGGCAAATGACTCTCCGTTGAATGAAGGCAACTCAAGTGCGGGTAACTTTACTTTGACCTCGGAACTAGCATTAACAATTGAAATATTGGCCTGACTACTATCGGATTTTTTCAATTTTCCGTCTACTACATCGAACTTATCTTTTACATAGCCATAGATGGTTGTGAAGGACTCTAGCATTTGGTAGTTCGGTTTGTGATCTGGCTTGATCTCAATTTGAAGCATATTGATATCATCAACTACCTGACAAAACGATGTATACACACTGTCTAGCATGTTGATTTTGCGCCTGAGACCTTTTAATGTGTTCTCATTTGCCTGAGTCATGCTTTGAGCGAAGTCATTTGCTTCTTGCAGTACTTTAAAGAGGGAATCTCTTTTGGCAATAAGAACTGTGAGCTTGCCTTCAGCCATTTTAATAAAATGTGCTCAAGACAAAGGGAAACAAGGCACTATGAAAAACGTGGTCAAAGGCTTTCGCTCAAAAAGCAGTGGTAATTTGTTCAATTTTACGATAAATGAAGCGAAAGGCACTTTAATTATACTATTTTAATAATTAATAAGCAGATAAAGCTGTCACTTAAAGCATGGAAGATGCACTATGAAGCCTAATCTCCCTTACAAGCTACCTAGCCTAGCTGAATGGTTGAAGGTGCACGCCTTCACGACAATGCAAATAACTATAGGTATAGTTTTACTACTACGAAAAAAGAAAACATCCGGCCCGAAGGACCATGAATTAATGTAGTAACTGGGGCTTTGAAGCCGAAAGACCTGAGTTTCCCAGTTACTGGGGTTTGACGAAGAAAAGGCCGCTGGTTCAATAACGCTACTACAAAGGGGTGTATTAAAAGGTATTTAAGAATATTAAATTTACACGGAAAGATAAAAGGAAGAAATAATCTACTACTACGAAATGAGATTGGATGGTCTTACCTTGAGTACTTGTACCAAGTACTTACGTACGCCTTTAGAAGTGGATCAAAGGGGGTAGATTGAGGAAGGAGCGAAAACGTACCCTGCCTGACCACTGTTTGTTACAATCTGAACGAGGCATCGTCGTTCCCAATCTATTGTACCGAATTTCTGTCGCTTTCTTTGTAAGAACATATGATATGCCTATCATCTGATATCGAAGTGTTACCTCTAACAGTTAGGGGCGTAGAGATCGATTGATATGCGCGGGGAAAGTTTGGAGGCAATTCAAACTGGAGTCACATGGCGTGAACAGTGACTATTATTCGTTTTATATATTTTTATAAATAAATGAATGAATTTCAGCAACTCATCAAGTCAAAAATGCGCTGAACGTTCCTTAACTTCAGTGATACGTTGAGTACTGGTGTATTGAACGTGCAACGCTGTGTTGGCTTTATTTTGACATTTATGCATTAAAATGATTATGATAATAAATTAAGTACCTACATTTTTCTTTAGAGTTCTTTCAAAGAAAAAAATGCGCTCACCCGGATTAGAACCCACGACCTACCGCGGCAATTAGTAGTATCCAAAAAAATCACTCCTAGTGTTATCTAGTGCTTTTCTACTTCCCCAGAAATGAACCCTTCATTTTCTCAGGCGATGTTCACAGGTTTCGGAAATCCTAATATTAAACGGATTATAGATATCCCAAATCCTCTTTGGATTCAGGATAAAAGAGTCCTGAAGGATGATCCTGTCAAGATAATTTTTCAATTATCCTGTCAGCCGTTGAAGGATTTTTTGACAAGGCAAAAACTCGTGAGGTATTTTCAATATTGGAAAATATTTCCATTTTTCATCGGCTTGTGGGACTTTTTTTCTGTGTGACATACGAGACAGAGAGGGAGAGAGAGAAAGAGACAGAGAGAGAGAGAGAGAGAGAGAGAGAGGAGAGAGAGAGAGAGAGACAGAGAGAGACAGAGAGAGACAGAGAGAGACAGAGAGATAAATAGAGAGAGATAGAGAGAGAAATAGAGGGAGATAGAAGAGAGAAGAGCAGGATGGGGATTAGAGAAAAGGATCATTTTATTGAGAGAAGGGTCTGTATTTTTTAATGTCTGTATTTTTTAATGTATTTTTTAATGTTAGTTAATGAAGAGATCATTTTTTGTAATGGTATAAAACTTCCAAATTTCACTCGTATAAAGATTTTTCAGTTTGAAGAGTTCTTATTTATAAAACATTAGTTATCTTGATTTTTCTTAATCACAATCATGATAGGTATTATTCTAATTATTCAAACTATATTTACTAAATTTTTGCTCAACTTGGACTTGAACCACCGACCTCCAGGTTACAAGTCCGCCGCTTCACTGACCAAGCTACTGAGGTCTGTCACATTGTAAATATATTTTGTATTCTAGTTTAGATGTTAAACATCATACATTACTATCTAGGTATAAATATTACATGATATTATATATTTAATTCTAATCACAATCACTAAAACAACATATCATTTATGTCTGAAAAACCTTCACAATCCTGAAAAAAACTCCATTTCATTTTCCTTTTAGACTCTATAAACATACTCATTTTACAAAGATTAAAATAATGATAAAATTGGCAGCTACCAGTTAAAAATTCTGGAGTTCGTCCAGAACTTCATGAAAGAAGCTTCACTTTTCTTTCACTGAGAACATTTTCCATCTTCTTAATTTCATCAGCGTGACTTTCTATCCAGATAAATCTTTCAGGTCTGTAGATCAAAATGTCTTGAGCAATGGTTTATTAGAAAGGAAATTCTTTAATTTAGGTCAGAATAGTTCAATAAATCTTTTTTTTATTTACGTGATTGTGCCCCACTTTCGCATTTAATACTTCAGGACCATTACACACAATACACACATGCCATTTTGGAAACGGAAAAACTCGATCAGAATTTTCTGCTCCGACCGGGTTTCAAACCCGCAACATCTGGGTCAGTAACCAATCCTCCTTACTACTGAGCCACGGAGTTCATTGTAACTTAAAAGTATTTTCACTCGTTTTATTTTTCAAAGTCGAAGTATCTAGGGCAATATTTTGTTAGAAATTTAATACCTTTACCAATTTCATTACTTTCATACCTACTTTTGATGTTGTAGGCACTATGAGCTTTACTTTTAAAAATATTTGGCGTGAGCAAAAAACAGTTATCAAGAATTTGTTTACATATACGGATAAACCCAGATCTATAATTTTTACCACAGAATTGGTGTGGCTATACAAAAGGGTAATGCGTAATGCTGCATACAACCTTGGGTTGATACCAGTTGGTTGGAGTAGTTGTGTGACATTTCTTTTTTACTCACAGCGGTTTATTTAGTCTGAAATGAGTATCATAAGAAATTTAGCAAAAAAACTGACGAAATTCGGGTAGATAACCATAAAAATATTCAGCAAACGGATCCAACAATACACTACAAAAAAAAAGAAGAAAAAAAAAAAAAAAAAAAAAAAAAAAACGTCCACAAAAATACAAAACAAAGGATAAATCAAACGAAAAAAGTGTAAAAACACCAACATGAAATGGAAGAAAGAAAAATGACAACGGCCTGAACATGATGAAGACGTTGACACTGATTGGTGCCGAGAGGGTTTTGAATTTGGAACCGTTGAGTGATATCGAACAGGAAATCCACGTCCTAGAGCAAAGAGAAATGAAAATTGAGAAGAGAGAAATACAAGGAGAAGATGGTGGAAGAATCAAGATGGAAAAACTTTGAAAGAGAGATAAAGAGAGATAACAACAACACTCTTTAGTGGAAGGTAACCACCAGGCCAGGTTAATGCTCAAAGCATTTTCTACCACCTAACCCTCTAAAGGAAAAGATGGTAGAAGAATCGAGATGGAAAAACTTCGAAAGAGAGATAATAACAATAACACTCTTTAGTGGAAGGTAACCACCAGGCCAGGTTGATGCTCAAAACATTTTCTACCACCTAACCCTCAGAGTCTAACTATGTGGTCACAAACTCAGGATTTGAGGAAAAATTCATGCACTGGGTGGGATTCGAATCAACAAATCCCTACGTTACCTGGATTAGTAGACTAGCGCGTTAACCACTTGACTACCAGAGAGAGAGAAAGAAAAAGATTCGAAAAGATTCAAAGGAAGAAGTAAATAATACTAAAGAATACATAAGGAGGAAAAGAAGAGAAAAGAGAAGTAGAGGAGGAAAAAATGGTGGAAAAAACGAGATACGAATTTTGGAAGAAAGAGTTAGAGAGGAAGTCAGAGGAGACATAAAAAAAGTGAAGAAGAAAGGTCGAGAAGAGAAAATGAGTGGGAGGATATAACGACATAAAAGAAGGGGATATAAAATAGAGAGTGGAAAAAATAGATAAAGGAGACAGAGAGACAGGAAGGGATGGATATGTCAAGGATTTGCAAAGAATAAGAGGAAGAAGAAAGATAATATGTCAAACTGAAGAGGAGTGGATGCAAAGAGGAAGGAAGCATTGACAAGATGACGGTCCAAACCCTGGAGGTTTCCTGGAGGCTTTTAATATACCTCTTTCTCTTTCTTCCTATAGTCCCCTAATTTTCCCTTTCTCTCTTCCTCTTCGCTCTTTCCCTCCACTCTTTTCCTTCCACTCTTTTGTGATCCCTTCTTTTTGCTCTTCTTTCCTTTTTATTCAGGAAATAACTGACAGCTGCGTCAAATTCGGTTTGCTTCTGGTGAGCTGTTCATTAGAAATTTGATATTGCTTCCCTTTCTGCCATCCTTTTTTCTCTCTGCTTCTGTCTTGTTCTATCGTTATAGTACCACGCCTCCTTCGCTTTTTGTATTACGCATTACACAATATTTTCTTTCTTCTGAAATGGTTTGAAACCAATATTCCTATCTTTTCTTGTTTCTGCCTATTTTTATTATCTTTTCAAGCTCTCTCTCTCTCACTTTCTCTGTTTCTCTCTCTCTCTCTCTCTCTCTCTCTCTCTCTGGGCTTCTTGCGTGTCCAGTGTGTAGTTTATGGTGTATGTGTAGTGTGTTGAAATAACGCACTTAAAACTGACAATTTTGAAAATATTTCTTAAAATTGTGATACTCGTTGGTGGTTACAGATTTTTTCCCTCCAATTTATGTTCTCAGATGTTTCAAGAAAAAACTCGCATAACAACAACAACCACGACACCGTCAGTGTGGAGCTGGTGCACCCTGACGTGACAGTCCACAACAACAACAACAACAACAACAACAATGGTGGGGGGACCCACTTTCGAGTGCCTTCTTCAAATAGCAATATGTTCCCTAGCAATAACAACCTTGTACATAGTCCGGGCCCCCAGACCACGAGTCCTCTTGTAAATAATAGCCCCGCCCATTGGGAGAAGGAGAAGGATTCGGACGTAAGTATTATAATAATTCCCTGTCCGTAAAGCTATATTCGCACTTGTGCGCTTTCTCTTTCACTTTTAACTCGAAATGACGCATGTCTCTCGAAAAACATGTTCTTGAAAAGAGGCATGAATTAGAAAATGGTCATGTTTAAAGTGTGCACTGTTAGTCATCCGTTGATTTGAATAGCACCGAGTGCATGAATTTTTCCTCATTCATTTGAGTTTCTGGCCACATAATAATAAGACTCTGAAGATTAGGTGGTAGAAAATGCTTTGAGCATTAACCTCGCCTGCCCCACCTTTGAAGATAACCATCTTCCACTAAAGAGTGTTATTATTATTATCAAAGTTAAAGGAGAAGCGCACCTATATTTTTTGTATGTTGGTATATTTACATAAATAACATGTATGTAGATGAATCGATACCTCAATGGTGAGTCATTTAGCATGCAACATTCAGCCACTTTTTTACTGTACGGAAATTAAAAAGTTTTCACTTTAAAAATTAATTATAAAGTTGAAAAGAACATTTGAAGTCTTGACGTGTGACGTTCATCGAGTTCCAGGGTTGTTGAACGAGTAAAATAGGTCAAGAGTTCAAGAGTGAAATAGGTAGGTACAATACTGAATTTTATGAATTTTTAATTTCTGCAGAAAAAACAACAATAACAACAAGAACAAAACATATAAGACAAAAAACTGAAAATCTACAATTCATTTCCACCATTTCATAGTCAACTAACACACGAACCCGTTTCATTTCCAGAAGTCCAGCTCCCTCCTTTCTCCTCCCAGCATGGGTCGACGTCGCTCCAGCGTCATGTTCAGTGACGTCATACTTGGTGACGTCATTCTACATCGCTCCAACTCTTCTGGCAGCAACACTGTAGGAGAGAAAGAGCCGGCAACACCGGATAGCCGGAATATCTGCTCAAGCGAGAAAATGACACAAACCGGAGACGGAAATATCTGGCTTCCGCCCACCCTGGATAACCAGGTGAGGTTTTGCTGAATTTTATTTTAATTTTATTTCTTTTCTTTTTTCAAAATAACAACAAAAATAAAATTCTGAGTAGCTCGATCCATGGTGGATTCGTAATCGGAGGTCAGTGGTTTGAGTACCAAGTTCAGTAAAGATATACTAAAGCGTGTTTTAGTGATTGTGATATCACATCCTGATTGACACAATATGATTACAATTTTTTTTTTTTTAATTTTAATAAAAACAATTTTTTTTTCCAATAAAAATTACAAAACAAAGAAAATCGTTCATTCTCGTGGTATATCTATTAGTGAACTTAAAACAAGTACCCATTGCACATCCACTAAAAATGGTGGAGATGGCAAAATTACCAAATGTAATTTAATTACTTTTTGTTTTATATACCATTCAATTTCCAATAATTAAAATGAGATTTCAAAGAGCTCTGTAAATGTATATTATTTTTAATATTTATAGAGAAAAGAGAATCATTAAACTGCACAATGGTTCTGCACTTGTGCATCGCTTAGTTCTTTAATTCACACAATAACTCTCTTTGATATTAATAATGAATTTTGAGTGATTCGAAAAATTTAGTGTATCCTCGTTCAAATTCGATATTCAGAGCGTGTCTTTCTTTTATATTTAATTAGTTTGGTTTAGTTTAATTAGGTATTTTTATGGTATGGAAGTCATTAAGAAAATTGGATTTGAAGCTCAAGACCAACTCAAGTGTATTTGTACACACACTTTCTCCTAAACTTTTCTGAGAATAAGTTATCCTTTGTTTCCCATGTTACTTAATTGCAAAAAATCGTCCTCAAAAAATCATTAATCTCCTTATTATTTATCTTCTTCTCATTTATCTCTTTCTTATTAATCTTCTTCTTATTTATCTCTTTCTTATTTATTTACTTCTTATTTATCTTCTTTTTATTTATCTCCTTCTTATTTATCTTCTTCTGATTTATCTCTTTCTTATTTATTTTCTTCTTATTTATCTCCGTCTTATTTATCTCCTCTTTAATTATCTCCTGTTTATTTATCTTCTTCTTATTTATCGTTTTCTTATTTCCCTCTTTCTTATTTATCTTCTTCTTGTTTTGATTTCTATCCTCCTATTTCTTTCTTCTATTCCTCTCATTATTCTGTTCTCTTACATTCTCCTATTTCAATTTTGTGTTCTCTCACTACCTTTTTGTGTCTTTATCTCTTTTTTATCCACTTGTTTTCTCTCTCTCTTACTCTCTTTCTGTCCCTTCCTATCTCTCTTATTTTCAAACTTTCTCTTCCTCTATTAAAAAAAAATTCCCTTGTTATTTTCTATCCTCAACCCTTTGTTGAATCTTTCGTTGTCTTTTTTATTCATTCCATACTAATCTCACTTTTCCATCTGTCTTATCTCGCACATACTTTCTATCTTTCTCTCCCTCGCTCCCTTCTCTTTCTCTCTCTCTTCTCTTTTTTTCTCTCTCTCCCTCTCTATCACTCTCATCCCACTCGCAAAAAATAATTTAATTACAATTATGTGCTCTAAAAACGAGACAGAGAAAGTAACCTTTGCAGAATACAAAGGAGAGAAGCTTGACTTATATTGTGGAGATCCTTTTCCTGTTTCTTTTTCTTCGTAACGTGTTTTTTTCCTCGCGAATTTTACTCTCCTTATTCCTATTTCTCTCTCTCTCTCCTGTCTCTTACTCTTTATCTTTCTCCTTATTTTTTTTATCTCTATTTCTCTTTCTCTCTCTCTCTCTATCTATCTCTCTCTCTCTCTCTCTCTCTCTCTCCTTCCCTCTCTCTCGTCTTATTACTTTCGTCCCACTCTTAAATAATGTAATTACAATCGTGTGCTTCAAACCTAGTTCCTAGTAATCTGTCCTTTTTTCCACGAATTTCTCTCTCTCTCTCTCTCTCTTTTGGTTTGTCTTTCCATTTCTCCATTTCTCTTCCATTGACCGTCTCTCCCTAACTATTTATGTCTCTCTCTTTCTCTCTTTTTATCTTTTTCTCTCTCCTTCTATTTCTCTACCTTTCTTTCCTTCTCTCATCCTATTTCTCTTTCTCAGACTGTCTCTCCATTTTTTTTTCTTTTTTCTTTCGCTATTTATGTCTCTCTCTCTCTCTCTCTCTCTCCATCTCTCTCTCTCTCTCTCTCTCTCTCTCTCTCTCTCTCTCTCTCTCTCTCTCTGCTTCACTCTTTCTATATTATATCTCTCTTTCTTGTGACTTGCTAATAAATTACGCTATCTCGTGTCTCTAAGGTGCCGCCCATTTTTGTTCCCAATTTTCATCTTGAGTGATATCTAATATCTTTTGTCAGTTTTGTTCAAGCAAAAAGCAAGTGTTTCTTTGAATATCGTTTTGAACTTAAATGCTTTTGATTGTTGTTTGTATTATGGGCATCACTGTGATAGTTATGTTTGTAAATTTTTTTCTACATAATTATTATCACTTTCTATAAAACTCTGACTGGCTATGTCATCTTAGGGGTTTTCTGTTTACAATACCACAGCCCAAATCGTAATAGATATTGAAATTTTCATGAGAGTTGACCCCCCCCCTAAACCACCGTCAAACCACCTAGAAATTTAACAAATTAAATTTCTAATATTAGAAATCGGAGATATTGTGTGTTTTGTAAAAAAAAAAAAATTGCTTCAAATTCAATTTTTTTAACCTGGAAAAAAAGTTCGAGGTTCCATCATTTTCTTCTGCTTTTTCTTATAAAAATCTAAAGATATAAAAAATATTCTCAGTTCTAAAGAGAAATGGGTATTTCCTATAATATTTTTCTTTATTAATGGAGTAAAAGCATGCTACCCATCGCTTACGAAATGTTTTCTAATGTGTTGAATGTTGCTGAATGCTCGAGGTATGCTCCGGTAAAAACAAGATATGTATATGTACGAGTATATCCTCTTGCTTCTTCAGGGAAAATGATAATGTACATTTTTGAAAATTAAGTCTTTTAGGCAGTTTTAATGGGTCTTTGAATAAACTAGTTTATTACCATGAATCAAGTTAAGCAACAACCAACGAGGCTAGGACTTGATGACTGTTTAGTAAGGATTTTTTTGTTTTTAATCGAAAAAAATTTAATATTCGAAATCGGAAGTATTGTGTTCGTTTTGGTAAAAAAAAAAAGAAAAAAAAAAATGGTTTAACATCGCTTTCAATTGCAAGGCACCATACCACGACGGGGATTTTACCCTCCATTCGCTAAAAACCCACAAACCAGCTACTCCAAATAACCTCACACAGCCTGAGTGGGTCCGGGAATATGACGACTATGCGAATTTGAATGGTCAATTGGTCACCCATCCAAGTCCTGACACAAGAACCGGTGCATTCAACGCGTCATCGACGCTGACAGTTATTACACACTACTTGCTGGTCTTTTTTTTTTTTTCATTTTTTAATACGGTTAAAGTTTATTACAAATCATTATCCAACTCATCTCCCTGGGGCACACAGCCCACAACTGCCGCCGCATTCCCTCTCTGTATTGCCAGACTTATCCTTTGTGATAGGTAAAAACCCGTTCTACCATCACCTGACTTTTCCACTAGCCTTGACCCCAACAAATTCACCAAACTTTTTGCTTCAGCTCCGAACGAACCCATTGTCTCTACAGCAAAGGGGATGAAAATATATCCATTATCTTCCAATTCACTGTAGGTTCTGTGCTTCTTCAGAGCTGCAATTTCAGCTGCAGATCCAGGATGTTGTACAGTTTTACTTATATAACTTGACGCAAGTGTGTCTACACATGTTGCGTCCCAGATCATATGTTGACCTCGTGACCAAGGGATGATTGTTAGGCCATCTGGACGGTTGCCATCAGCCCGTGATAAGCCAGCTGGTTCCAATTTTGAGGGAACATCTATGCTAGAGAGAGCACGTTGAATTATATCATTAAGCTGGCTATGCCTAAACCTTCTACCAGGACTTTTGCCACAACTTAAAGCATGTAGGCCTTTGACATCCATTCTTTCTCCACAAATGCAAGTAAAAGGCTCAAACATTTTCATACCTAGCCTTAGGCAAATACTGACACGTAGAGCGTTATTGTCCATATGTGTTCCAATGGTCTTGCTGGGAATTGAATGCAACCAGGCGTTAGATTCTTTTAACTGAAGAGCCTTGAAACGAGCAATATCAACTGGGTCAACAAATACCAGGTTCTTATGAACTTTGTTGTGAATGACGGTGGAGTCCCAATTTTTTTGTATATGTTCAGTGGAAACCAATGGAAATTCATCATTGAATCTTGTTCTCCAGACATTTACAGCATCATCGCAATGTTGTATTGCCAGAGAGTCAACGGGAACATGTAATATGGTGGAGACTTCTGGTTTTACTCCATAGCATGAAGAT
>CM044961.1:30338194-30340400 GCA_024516035.1 Bactericera cockerelli | reverse complement strand
TTTACACACATGCCATTTTTAGAAACGGAAAAACTCGGTCAGAATTTTCTGCTCCGACCGGGTTTCAAACCCGCAACATCTGGGTCAGTAACCAATCTTCCTTACTACTGAGCCGCGGAGTTCATTGAAACTTAAAAGTATTTTCACTCGTTTTATTTTTCAAAATCGAAGTATCTAGCGCAATATTTTGTTAGAAATTTAATACCTTTACCAATTTCATTACTTTCATACCTACTTTTGATGTTGTAGGCACTATGAGCTTAACTCTTAAAAATATTTGGCGTGAGCAAAAAACAGTTATCAAGAATTTGTTTAGATATACGGATAAACCCAGATCTATAATTTTTACCACAGAATTGGTGTGGCTATACAAAAGGGTAATGCACTAATGCTGCATACAACCTTGGGTTGATACCAGTTGGTTGGAGTAGTTGTGTGACATTTCTTTTTTACTCACAGCGGTTTATTTAGTCTGAAATGAGTATCATAAGAAAGTTTTTAAAAAAAAACTGACGAAATTCGGGTAGATAAACATAAAAATATTCAGCTAACGGAGCCAACAATACAAAAAAAAAAAGAAATAAAAAATAAAACGTCCACAAAAATACAAAACAAAGGGCAAATCAAACGAAAAAAGTGTAAAAACACCAACATGAAATGGAAGAAAGAAAAATGACAACGGCCCGAACATGATGAAGACGTTGACACTGATTGGTGCCGAGAGGGTTTTGAATTTGGAACCGTTGAACAGGAAATCCACGTCCTAGTGCAAAGAGAAATGAAAATTGAGAAGAGAGAAGTAGAAGGAGAAGATGGTGGAAGAATCAAGATAGAAAAACTTCGTAAGAGAGATAATAACAATAACACTCTTTAGTGGAAGGTAACCACCAGGCCAGGTTAATGCTCAAAGCATTTTCTACCACCTAACCCTGAGAGTCTTATAATTATGTGTGGTTCTAAACTCAAATTTGAGGAAAAATTCATGCTCTGGGTAGGATTCGAATCAACAAATCCCTACGTTACCTGGATTAGTAGACTAGCGCGTTAACCACTTGACTACCAGAGAGAGAGAAAGAAAAAGATTCGAAAAGATTCAAAGGAAGAAGTAAATAATACTAAAGAATACATAAGGAGGAAAAGAAGAGAAAAGAGAAGTAGAGGAGGAAAAAATGGTTGATAAAACGAGATACGAATTTTGGAAGAAAGAGTTAGAGAGGAAGTCAGAGGAGACATAAAAGAAGTGAAGAAGAAAGGTCGAGAAGAGAAAATGAGTGGGAGGATATAACGACATAAAAGAAGGGGATAAAATAGAGAGTGGAAAAAATAGATAAAGGGGACAGAGAGACAGGAAGGGATGGATATGTCAAGGATTTGCAAAGAATAAGAGGAAGAAGAAAGATAATATGTCAAACTGAAGAGGAGTGGATGCAAAGAGGAAGGAAGCATTGACAAGATGACGGTCCAAACCCTGGAGGTTTCCTGGAGGCTTTTAATATACCTCTTTCTCTTTCTTCCTTTAGTCCCCTGATTTTCCCTTTCTCTCTTCCTCTTCGCTCTTTCCCTCCACTCTTTTGTGATCCCTTCTTTCTACTCTTCTTTCCTTTTTATTCAGGAAATAACTGACAGCTGCGTCAAATTCGGTTTGCTTCTGGTGAGCTGTTCATTAGAAATTTGATATTGCTTCCCCTTCTGCCGTCCTCTTTTCTCTCTGCTTCTGTCTTGTTCTATCGTTCTAGTACTACGCCTCCTTCGCTTTTTGCATTACGCATTACACAATATTTTCTTTCTTCTGAAATGGTTTGAAACCAATATTCCTATCTTTTCTTGTTTCTGCCTATTTTTATTATCTTTTCAAGCTCTCTCTCTCTCACTTTCTCTGTTTCTCTCTCTCTCTCTTGGGCTTCTTGCGTGTCCAGTGTGTAGTTTATGGTGTATGTGTAGTGTGTTGAAATAACGCACTTAAAACTGACAATTTTGAAAATATTTCTTAAAATTGTGATACTCGTTGGTGGTTACAGATTTTTTCCCTCCAATTTATGTTCTCAGATGTTTCAAGAAAAAAACTCGCGATGCTGATATGTTGCTGATGTTCACTGTTTTTTTCCTCCAATTTATGTTCTCAGATGTTTCAAGAAAAAACTCGCATAACAACAACAACCACGACACCGTGAGTGTGGAGCTAGTGCACCCCGATGTGACAGTCCAC
>CM044961.1:30128194-30333194 GCA_024516035.1 Bactericera cockerelli | reverse complement strand
CTCCTAACCAATATTTAACACGTCCGTGACAGCTGCATACATGAATTCTCAAAGCTTTTCCAAGATTTTTAGCTTTTTGGAAACGAGAGTTAACAGAGTATTTTTTAAAATGGTGAATCATCTGGACTTACATTTTTAAATTTATCCACAAACTAAACAAAAAAAATCTGATAATGTACATTTTTGAAAATTAAGTTTTTTAGGCATTTTTAATGGGTCTTTGAATAAACTAGTTTATTACCATGAATTAAGTTAAGCAACAACCAACGAGGCTAGGACTTGATGACAACGAGGCTAGGTAAGGATTTTTTTTTATCGAAAAATTTCTAATATTCGAAATCGGAAGTATTGTGTTCGTTTTGGTAAAAAAATTTTTTTGGGTTTAACATTGCTTTCATTTGCAAGGCACCATACCACGACGGGGGTTTTACCCTCCATTCGCTGAAAACTCACAAACCAGCTACTTTAAATAACTTTACACAGCCTGAGTGTGGCCGGGAATATCACGACTATGCCCATTTGAATGGTCACCCATCCAAGTCCTGACACTCCTAACCAATATTTAACACGTCCGTGACAGCTGCATACATGAATTCTCAAAGCTTTTCCAAGATTTTTAGCTTTTTGGAAACGAGAGTTAACAGAGTATTTTTTAAAATGGTGAATCATCTGGACTTACATTTTTAAATTTATCCACAAACTAAACAAAAAAGGAATCTCTGTGGTTTTGATTTTTTTTTTTTTTGATGTATTTGACAGTTTGGTTTATTAGCTGGCTATAAATATTTTAAACACACTATTTTTTTATTTTGGTTTAACGTCGCTTTCAACTGCATGGTCATATCACGACAGAGGTGTTACCCTCCAATTGCAGTAAACTCACAAACCTGCTGCCCACATTAACCCCACCCAGTCTGTTCTGGGCCGGAGTGCCAGCAGCACGAAGTCTTCACCTCGCTATACGTTGCTTAATTTTGGTGGTGCTACAAGAACCGGTGCATTCTACGCGTCATCGACGCTAGCAGTTATTACACACTACTTGCTGGTCTTAGTTACTTCCTCACAGACATCAACAGATGGAGGACGGTCTCGATCTGTGGGACAATCAGGGATTTGATCAAAGCTCTTGAACAAAGCAAAATGCCCCGCTGCAAGTTCAGCTTGTATCATAGAACCATGCATTGGTAGTCAAGTGGTTAACGCGCTACTTTGGTAATCCAGGTAGCTTAGGGATCCGTTGGTTCGAATCCCACTCAATGCATGCATTTTTCCTCATTTATTTGAGAGTATAACCACATTACACTCTGAGGGTTAGGAGGTAGAAAATGCTTTAAGCATTAACCTTTGCCTGGTAGTTACCTTCCAATAAAGAGTATAATAATAATAATATCGCCTTATTTATACTGCCCGACTGAGATTTTAAAGTCCCATTTTTCCAGCGGTAAGCCCAAGACGTATTATTATGTGGTAAAAATCCTAAATGGGAGGATAACTGGGCATGTCCCGGCTGTGTTTCGAACCCACGACCTCTGGAATCTCTGGATCCACAGAGTGCCGCCTTTACCACTGAACTACCGGGACAGACATTACTATTACCCTTAGAATATTTGCATGTATTTCTGGAACATCCTGTATACCTGCTAATTATCTGCCGCAATTCCAAAGCCGAGAGGTACGAAGAGTTGCAGAATACATTAGCCAAAGGCTGAACCCCGCTCACTTTGCGTCCAATTTGTGGATTCATTTTTCTACTATCTATTTCTAGTCCGCCCTTCCGCCCCTCCTCACCCCTCACCCCGCCCTTTCTCACCCCTCAACTCTTGCTTTCGAAACGCTGACCAAAGCACAAAATTAATGATCAGTTATGAGGATAATAGAAGAAAGAAAAGAGGAGAGGGAGAGAGTCAGAAGAGAGGGAATGATAGAATATAGAGAGGGAGAAGAGAGTGAATGATTTAATGTAGGGAGGGAGAGAGAAGGGAGGGAGCAGTAGAAAAACGAAAGGAAAATCACTTGTTGATTAATGTTAACATAAAAAACAGCTTTTTTTGTGGAGAGAAAAAAATCCAGCAAAAAAAAATAATACAAAACTATAAAGCGAGGAATTCGTACATTATTGAAAAGAAAAATGGAAAATTGAGAAGGATTGAGGAGAAAGAATTGTGGGGAGGGAGAGAAAGAGGAGGAGAGGTAGAGAAAGAGGAGGAAGGAATTTGAAAGAGGAGGAGGAGGAACTAGTGGATGGAGAAGAGATGGAATAAGTTAAGGAGAGAGGGAAGTGAGAGGGATGTAATGGAAGGTAAAGTGTTAGAGGGGTGGAATTGAGAGAGAGATATAGAGAGCTAGACAGAGTAAAAGAAAGAGAGAGAGAGATATATACACAGTAAGAGAGAGAGAGAGATAAAGAGAGCTAGACAGAGTAAGAGAGAGAGAGGTAATGGAGAAAGGACAGAGCAGTGATTGAAAAATATAGATAAGAATAGAACGGGAAATCGAAAGTGAATGTTAGGTGGGGAATAAAAAGTGATGAAAGGAAAGAATGAGAAGAGAGAGAGAGAGAGAGAGAGAGGAAGAGAAAAAAGTAGAGGGAGAAAGAAAAAAAAAAGATAGAGGGAGATGTGAACGAAGAAGAGATAGAAAAAAGGAAGAGAATGAAGAGAAAAGGATGGATAAAAGGAGAGGGAGAGAGCGATATAAAAGTACTGATAAGGACCTGTGGCGTAGACATAGAATTGCTGATTAAAGTGAAACTCTGCTTTACCCACATTACCCTCCCAATATCTACCTATTACCCGTTCTAGGGTAAATGGGTTATCATACATGAAGGATATTGATTTTATACCCACATAAAGGTTAGTATTAATACATATTAAAAAACTTATCGAACGAAAATTTTGCGAGCATTATCAGAAGATATGGAAAGTATTTTTAAGAAGAATAAGAACAATTATGCCCGGAGATTTATTACGTGGCTAATGTGGTCGCTTTTTTTCACTGTCAATGAATAATTTGTACATTCCAACATAGTCCAACAGTAAAATAATATATAATTTCACCCCTCTTCGAACGTTACAAACGCAATAAAAATCTTCGTATGAATAAAGAAAAAATGATAAAATTAATAAAATTCACAACAAAAGTACTGACATTTCTTTCTTACATAATAACATTCTTACATAATTTCTTTCTTACATAATTGCTCTTGCTCATTCTAATGTAAGTTAGTTTCTAGTTAATTATATTTCAAGTTTTTTTACACCCCCTCAATTTGCTTTCCGGAGAAAGCTCTACTTTCTAAATTACTAATTCAGACGAAACACGCGAACTTGTTGAACTCGGCTACTGGGTGTTTCCGAAACAATGGAAAAACTGTTGCCGACTCGAAAGCTAAATGTAAGTTAAAAAAAAACATCATATTTGTGTTAGTCACTTTCGTGTTAATAACAAGTACCCAAACTCGCTTTACTAACTCTACGCTGAAACCGGGACTTAAACCACCGACCTCTCGATTACAAGCCCGCCGCCTTATCGATCAAGCTACTGAGGTTGGTACTAAAATGTTCTTTCTACTTTGGTTGTAATACATTTGAACCTGGATATAATAGAATTAAAGGGAACGGAATTTTTCTCTTTTATCCAGGTTTCTCTTATAAAAAGGTTATTTTCGCTCAAAGAGAAGTAAACTATATTATTATTATTATATACTGGTTGGAGTTCCACAAGAGAAGCACCAATTATCACACCGACCTCTATTTAGATCTATTGTGACCAGTTGATTCTGTTTGGTTTTAACGTCCTGATTTGAAGTAGTCAGGACGGGGTTACCCTCCATTCGCTGGGAATCGTGGATCTTACAATAATAATAATAATAATATTGCCTTATTTATACTGCCCGATTAAGACTACTAAAGTCCCATTATTCCAGCAGTAAGTCCAAGACGTATTATTATGTGGTAAAAATCCCAACTGGGATGATGACTTGTCATGTCCCGGTTGGGTTTCGAACCCACGACCCCTGGAATCTCTGGATTCACAGAGTGCCGCCTTTACCACTGAGCTACCGGGACAGACATTACTATTACCCTTAGAATATTCGGATCTATTGCTGAAACACCCTGCCGCCTTTACCACTGAGCTATAGTTCAAATTTACTCGTCAATTCTCTCGCCCAGTCAGTTACCTCAGAGCTTCCTCATTTGTCCTCAGCAGCAGAGTGGCAGCGGCGTAGTGGTCACGTGTCAGGAGCTGCTAGCGCTCTCGGGGGCGCTGAGCGCAGCGCTACCTACCGGACAACCGGCGCTACATTCTCTCTTCTCCTCGCTCACCAAGGGTGTGTTGAGCGACTGGAATCAGCAGGCCTGTTCCGGCGTCAGCTCTCAGTATCCTTCGGTAAGATGCAATACAATAATATTAATAATGCTTTTTCTTTGTGTTATTATGTCACAATTTTAGTGGGTAGCGCAGAATCATAGGACTTTACCACTTTAATTTACATTATCTTGTATTGTTTTTTTTTTGCCTAAGATTCTGCCACTGGTCGCTGCTTCACATTAAAGCAGCTACTCATTTTTCCTCACGAGGTATGAGTGGACCCCGAACATCCAAGTACAGAGCAGAAAAAATCCTCCCCCGCTGGGAATCGAACCCAGGTCACCATGTGTGCAATGCCTAGCGCGCTAACTCGCTCTGCCACAGTGACTACACGCAATACAATACAATGCAATACAACGAAATGCAATACAATTCAATACAATATCCAACAAAGAAGAACGGGCAGGTTTTTAGCGGGTTGAGCCAGCCGGAATGGTGCCACAGAATGGCTATACACCATACTTTGAGTTGTTACTCCAGGATATCTGACTGGGGTTAAAACAAAGAGATTCCTTCCTCGTAATTTTTTTTCTCAATGTAAATAGATACGCTATCAGCTTTGTTGGACCAAAAACAATAACACGAATCATTGGCCCCCTTAAGAGTATTGTTGTCCGGCCAAAACCAACTTACCTGTTCTATGAATAAGGCGTTGACCAATTCAGACCACAAGTTGGTTTGGGAAAAGTCAAAGAGTAAGAAGAAGAACTTTCTTACTAAAGCTTCTAACGATCGAACCCAGGTCAACATGCAATGCCTAGTGCACTAACTCACTCGGCCACGGCGACTACTTAATATTACATAAATATTAATACCTGCATATTATACGTACATATTTTTTTCCAAAATACTCTATTTATAATATATTTTACATTAATCCTCTCACCACCGTGATTTAGGTATCAATAACTACCTAACGGACACGGAAGACACGCTCCTTTCTTGTCCATTGATTCTATTTTATTTTAACGTCCTGACTTGAGGTAGACAGGACGGGGATTTTACCCTCCATTCGCATTAACCCACATTAACCTCACCCAGCCTGGGTAGGGCCGGAATTGCCAGCCTCACATGTTCGGAGGGAACAGAATTTTCTGTGCGAAAAGTCTGATCCAACCGGGAATCAAACTCAGGATCTTTGGACTATAGGCAGTAGTCACAACCGTTACGCCAAGGAGGCTGGCTATTTTACATTAAATGGTATGTACAAAAAAAAATCCTTCTTTTTTTCTTCACAAAGGAGCATGGAGGAGGAAGCGACCAGTGGGCAGATAAGCAGCCAGGCTACCACCACGACGGAGTTGAGCTATCGAACCCACGACCCACGGTGATCCAGTGCATCATGAACCTGTGTCACCTAGCCCGGCAGGGCATCAAGGTCATGGTCAACCACAAGTACTTCCAACAGGGGATTCTGCTGGCCATTCTCATCAACACACTGAGTATGGGCATTGAGTATCATAACCAGGTGAGTATGGGCATTGAGTATCATAACCAGGTGAGTATGGGCATTGAGTATCATAACCAGGTGAGTATGGGCATTGAGTATCATAACCAGGTGAGTATGGGCATTGAGTATCATAACCAGGTGAGTATGGGCATTGAGTATCATAACCAGGTGAGTATGGGCATTGAGTATCATAACCAGGTGAGTATGGGCATTGAGTATCATAACCAGGTGAGTATGGGCATTGAGTATCATAACCAGGTGAGTATGGGCATTGAGTATCATAACCAGGTGAGTATGGGCATTGAGTATCATAACCAGGTGAGTATGGGCATTGAGTATTGTAACCAGGTGAGTATGGGCATTGAGTATTATAACCAGGTGAGTATGGACATTGAGTATCATAACCAGGTGAGTATGGGCGTTGATAATAATAACAACACTCTTTAGTGGAAGGTAACCACCAGGCGAGGTTAATTCTCAAAGCATTTTCTACCACCTAACCCTCAGAGTCTTATTATTATGTGGTCATAAACTTAAATTAATGAGAAAAAATTCATGCACTGGGTGGGATTCGGACCAACGGATCCCTACGCTACCTGGATTACCAGACTAGCGCGTTAACCACTTGACTACCAGTGCACCTATCATAACCAGGTGAGTATGGGCATTGAGTATCATAACCAGGTGAGTATGGGCATTGGGCATTGAGTATCATAACCAGGTGAGTATGGGCATTGAGTATCATAACCAGGTGAGTATAGGTATTGAGTATCATAACCAGGTGAGTATGGGCATTGAGAATCATAACCAGGTGAGTATGGGCATTGAGTATCATAACCAGGTGAGTATGGGCATTGAGTATCATAACCAGGTGAGTATGGGCGTTGATAATAATAACAACACTCTTTAGTGGAAGGTAACCACCAGGCGAGGTTAATGCTCAAAGCATTTTCTACCACCTGACCCTCAGCAGAGTCTTATTATTATGTGGTCATAAACTCAAATTAATGAGGAAAAATTCATGCACTGGGTGGGATTCGAACCAACGGATCCCTACGCTACCTGGATTACCAGACTAGCGCGTTAACCACTTGACTACCAGTGCACCTATCATAACCAGGTGAGTATGGGCATTGAGTATCATAACTATTTAATATTCCCCTTGAGATGTAAGAGACAATGTACCTATGGATTGTGTATTTAAACTTCCTTAATACGGCTAAAAAACTCTAGAGAGTCCCATTAGTTCGGCAGTTGTTCGTGTGGTCCCTCTCAAAAGAGTGAGGAAAATCCTTGCAATGATTGCAATGGAATCTCGACAATCAATGCAAAGGTAAGATCAACCAGAGTCTTACTTATTAGAATTCTGTAAGTATGAAACCTGGATTAAGTGGGAAACAACTGGTAGTTATTATAGAGGTTTCCTGTTTGAAAATCTTTTTTTATATATATAAACAATTCAGATCAGGCTTTATTAAAAAAATATATAGTTTATTAAACTTGTAATTATACTTTATGTCTTGGGAACGTATATTTCAAAGGTAAAATATTTCTTCGAGCTCACTACCGAGAGGAAGCGTGCCTCTGATGCTCGAGCTATTGTAGCTTAAATTATAATTACAAGTTTAATAAACAAATTCTTCATTCAGGTCTCACTGAATTGTTTTTTGAGGGGTCTGCTCCTCGCAACGTTTTTGGTTGATCAAATTGCAAACCCATCTTTATATTTTACTTTTTCAAATGGAGCACTTGTTTGTTTCAGCCCGAGGAGCTCACAGTGATGGTGGAGATCAGCAATGTGATTTTCTCCGCTGTGTTTGCTGTGGAGATGCTACTCAAGGTCATATCAGAAGGACCTTTTGGCTACATCAGCAACGGGTTTAATGTGTTTGACGGCATTATTGTGATATTGAGGTAGGTAAATTACTGTATTATCTAAATCAGCGGTCGGCAACCTGGGGTCCGCGGACCCCCGGGGGTCCGCCAGAGCTAAATTGGGGGTCCGCGAAGCCATTTCAGGATTTAAAAAAAGAAGAAGAAAAATAGCTCATGAACTCGAATCATAAATAGTCCGAAGTACCCTACTTTCCCCTAACTCTCTGGCCGGACGAAAACAAGAGCAGCTTTCTCATTAACCAGTGAGTGGTTCAGTAGGTTAATTCAATATTTTTTTACCGTTGTTAATTTGGGTAATGTTTTTACCCAAATTAATAGTATATTCAGCGTGTTGCTGAGGTTATGATAAGTAATTTATTTTTTTGTAATAGTTTCCAAGAAAATCGTGTTGTTCCTTGATCCTTATACTTTTGTTTAGTATATTTAGTATTCTTATAAACGTTAATTTTATTTTGTTTTTACGCTATATTCTACTCTACTTATACTTTGTTAGGAAAAATAATTTGCGATGAAAAAATAGCAAACGTGTTAACACTATGTTTGCTTACAGCTGACAATAATATTTACGAGCATTTAATTAACTTTCCCAACCCAACCAACCCATCCCCACTCCACTCTCTAACTTGACTATAAAAAAAACTTGACTTGTTTAAAATTTGCATGTCAACTTCACCTGAATACTTGAACGTTCAAACCATCCGAATTTCTATTTCGGGGAAAAAATTCTCACTATTTCTTCTTCTTAAATTTTAATTAAAAAGCTGAAATGGAACAGTTTTTTAATACAAGTTATACAAGAAAAAAACATTGAACATGTCCCATCAAAGTTGAAAGGTGAAGGTAAGTTGTTGAAATGAATATTGAGGTGTGAGGAGTGCTAGTTTTAACCCTTCACGATTCCACAGGCTTATTGAGTCTTTACAGTAAGTTGTCATTATCAACATTTAAGTTCAAACCCCTTCTGTAATGGGTCTCAAAACAATATCTCAACTTCTGTATCCTGTGCTTCATTAGTCTAAAGTGATACAACTGTTCCTTCACACTGTCATGCCATATCATTGCTCGGCGTTACTTCATCCATTTCCCATGTCTCGGATTCCACTCATTACACTTCGATAATCACTACTGTTGAAATCAAACAATAGATCTGCAAAGTTTTTTTTTTTAAATACGATCAGTATTTTACAGCCTTTTTTATTTTGTAGCTATAGAATAGCTTCTTTTTCTTTCGTAACCATAAAACAGATTCAAAACAAAGCTATAGGTCGGCCAGTGGCCAGGTGGCCACTCTCCTACTAATCATAATCAACCAAAAATTCACTTTTTCTGAGGTACAATCCTGAGATAACCACTCAAGTAGGACCATACCAACACAAAGAATCATACAATCTAATACAAACTCATCTATGGGCTAAATTGAAGTGCCCTGTCTTCCGACTTGTACTTGAAAAGTTTCCTTTCACTCAATGTGAGCAGAATTTTAAATGAGGTACCTCTACCTTTCCTGTCTGGCACCTTTCCTGCCCTCTTTACTAATGGTAGGACAATATTGTTGAGCTCTAACAATAACATTCCTTCTGCTAATATCCTACTCTAATACTTTTTAGCTTATTTACTCTTGCCACGGCAATTTGTTAAGTTCTAATAATATCGTTACTATTGCTAATATTCTACCCAAGAACTAAGCTTATTTAATATTGCCACGACACTACTCTGGAACTTAGCTCATTTAAAATTTCCATGAAAATATTGCTCTAATAATAAAATTCCTATTATAAATACATTATACTCAACACTGAATTTCACAAATAAATAAAAAATGGACATAAAAAAAATCTATTTTAATAGGTCTATTGTATTTCTTCATTTAGAATAAGGTCAAATCTATTTTAATTGATGTTTGGTTTTTTTCTACCAACCCTAACAAGCCAGGCTCGCTTGCAGTTTCCCACGGGTTTTCTGGCTCAAGTTCTCACGATGATTGATCGCACATAAAAATATGTAGTTCAGAACAAGCCAACTTTTCAACTAAGTTGACTGGAGACCATCACTCCCCCAGGTGTAGCCAAGCTGGCTAAAACAGCAACAACATTGGTTTTCTACAATAATACTAAGGGCCAAATTATGAAACAGTATTAAATATCTAGGATTTGTGTATCCAAGCCACTATTGCTTAACAACTGATTGCGCTTTGATTGGTTGAAATTCCCACTAGAGGGTGTGTTATGAGATAGTATAAGATTATTTAATCTAATCCTGTTTCATAATTCGGGCCTTCGAATTAAATACTGCAAATTGTGCTTCCCCAGATTGATAAAATTAGGTCAAACGTTCATATTTCAATCATTAATTGTTTTTCTCCTCATGAACTATGTTTCTCTAGTGTTATAGAATTAGGTCAAACTTATTTCGGCGAGCCTGCGCGAGAGGGTGTGCAAAGCAACTCGGGTCTGAGTGTGTTGCGCACATTTCGACTACTGCGCATCCTCAAACTGGTGCGCTTTATGCCAAACCTGCGCAGACAGCTATTCGTCATGCTGAGGACAATGGATAACGTCGCCGTGTTTTTCTCCCTCCTCATCCTGTTCATTTTCATCTTCAGGTAAGCGCTCGAGAATGCTTTTTCCTTCGCCTATTTTCTCATCCCTCGTAAAATATATATTTTTTTTTTCCATTCGATCTATCCCTTCTTTTTTACTAATGTGGAATTAGTTTGTTCCTGTTCTGAAATGTATGTGTACATAGACTGCACGTATTTTTACTCAAGCTGTTTATTTGCAAAATAGGAAGGTAAAGAAATTAGCTGTTATCATATCACAACTACTCAAACTCGCTTAGCTAAATTTTTGCTTAATTTGGGACTTGAACCACCGACCTGCAGTTTTCAAGTCCGCCGCCTTATCGATTTAGTTACTGAGGTCGGTGGGTAAAGAGATTGATAAAATAACAACGTATGCTTCAGTGGCGGCTCCTGACTTCAAGACTAGGTGAAGACAAATTATACCCAGAAGTATTGAAAAAATAAAATTATTAATTTATCAGATCTTAGTTCTTATGGTCTCATAAACACAGCCCATTGTAAGTTATGGCTGTTTCCCTGCAAAGCATGATTTTCTCTCATACCAGTTTTGCATCATATAAGTTTTTATAGGTACTTTTTTTGGAGAACACTTGGTACTTAATAAATAAACAAGCCCAGCAGAACAATTTGTCAACACTTGAGCTGGTACACAGCCATTCATTTTTCATAAGCCATTCAGGCTTGAACTGTATGGCTGTGGGGCAGGCATTTGCTTTACTTTTTTAGTGGTGGTTAGAAATTGGACATCCAGTAATCATAAAAATATCTTTCATATCCTCATTACTTCTTAATCTGAATGGGGTTACTTTTAATGTTTGAACCCCATGATTTTGTGGGAATCTCATTGTTTCTTTGAAATGTTGTTATTAATTATTCATCTTAATAAAAAATATTTATTCATCTTAATAAAAATTATTAACTAAAAGTTGGTAAAAAGGAATTAAAATAAAAATATTAGGATTATACCTCAGGAGATAGGTAGGTACAACATTTTAAAGAGGGGTTAGAACTGGGAAGGAAAGAAAGTTAGTTGAAGACTAAAAATTACAATCCAAAACTGGAAGAAAATCCACCACCAGATTACAAAATAAATCTAAGAAAACATACTTACTACAAATATAAAATCAGCTTAAATTTGTGTTACCATTGATGTTTAAATGATTATTTATGAAAAACACAGATATTGCCTTATAATTTTAAGTACTTCACTGGAAGCTATGTGCTTAGCTACCTGCAACCTGCATAATTATAATGTTATTTCTGACACTGAAAGAAGTACATAGCTACTTCATATTCAACTTATTATGAAAAGCACAGGTCAGATCAGGTAGGAATAATGTTTCTATCCTGTATCAAATACTGGGAAATAACTTTATTAACTAGTTACACCAATTAAAAGTCACTTAATTACCGTTGAGAAGATTTGAAAATAATCTAATAAAATTTGTTTTGTTTACATTCTAAAGATAAGAGATACAATGTTGCCAAGTTAATTTCATAGCTAAATTTCTACAAACTTCAAGAGCTATATTTTAAATTTAAAGAAATCCCTCAAATCATGTAAGACGTATATTTATTTAAAAAAATAATACTACACCGCCTGAACAGAATTTTCTCTTGAGAATTTCATTTCAACACGCCTAATTTCATGATTTTTTTTAAAGTGGTTCCATAGTCAGGATCTTAAACAGGACCACCATTGTCCCTATTTAAAAATTTCTTGGAACAACTAGATACCAGATTATCTTATTTGGCTCAATTTCGGTACCTACATTAAATAATTATCTCCGAGATTTGACTTCAATCGAGATGTCCTTTTTAAGACTATAGTTGACAAGATACATAAATAGTTAAAATTTATTGGTATCGGCTATCGTTTAGTAACTATGTACAAAACTAGAACCCAAAAAATGAGAAATAATATCCAAAATTCCTGACACAAAATCCTGCTTTCCTAACGCCTACGTTATTATTATTATTTTTTTTTTAATATTACAAGATTGTGCTAGATATGGGAGGCTAAATCATTGACTGGTTTCCTAGGTCTGGCATAATGCTACTGGCAACAATGTTAATATCAAAAACACATGACATCGCACATGGTGGCTTCGTGACATTTCGTATGAGGTCGTGTAGATAATGTAAACTGAATACAACTGAAGACTGTCCTCAGTAGCATATTACATAGATATAGTTCTTGCCTAATATTTCATGATACCTACTTGGAAATACTCAACTCTGATTGGTTGATTCAAGGACAACTGAAGACAATTTCGAATTGTCTTCACATTTGGTGTTCTCCTTGGAAAGTAACATGAAATGTTAAGCAGCATTGATCTATTTTACACAAAGCTTACTCTTTTTTTTTTTTCTTTTTTTTTCTTTGAGTTGGATCAATTGTGCCATGTTCAAGGGATTATGAGTAGTGTTTTCACTGTTCAAAATTAGGTGAAAATGTCTTCAGTGTCTTCACCCGACGAGCCGCCACTGGTATGCTTTCTAGGTAATTTAAAGTAAAAGCTAGCAGTAAGAATAATAATTTTGAGATAATTTGATCCTACATACAGTTTCTGATTCAAATTTTCAATATTTTTTTAGGTAGTTATTTAATAGTTTGAAAAGAGGATTTTTCTTAGTTTCTATCTAAAGCAGCTTGAGTGAAACATACTTAATTGTAGATATTTTATTAAATATTTGTGATATCGGTGAAACTGATTGACTTATTTTCAATTATCTAATCATTATTTTTCTGTAATAAATTAATAAATAAAAAAACAAGAGAAAAATTAGCAGTGTTTTTGGCAAAAAAAAAAAACATCAAGAGTTTCTTTTTTTTTCCAAATCAGGTAGGTTGGTCACTTGGTAGGTACTTATAGGTCTATCAGTTCAACCTTTAGTTTTATTGTTTTTGACAGATGGTGTTTCAGATTTTCACTGACGCTGTGTTTGTTGTGGGATTGTGCAGCTGTATTTGCCCTCGTTTCATTTCACCCACTGTTCCCAGTTTGAAGTTTTATTTTTCTTGTTGTTTTTTTTTTTTTTTTTTTTTTTTTTTTTGTGAAAAAAAAAATATTTCTTTATAATGTTCCTGCTTTTCTTATTCCTTCTGATTGAGGAGTAAAATTGCAAGTTTCAAATATAATTGAATATACATATTTTTGTTTACTCTATAATCTTTATGTTGCCCATTCTGCTTACTAATGTTTATTTCATTTTTCAGGTTAAATTCCAACAAGATTTGAATTCCCATAGATTTCATCAAGAATTTTTAGTTGTATTAATGATTGATTATACTATTTTTTTTCATTTGTACATAAATTTTAAACAATTGGTTGTTACACATGATCTCACATATATTATTACTTTTACAATATCAAATAGAAGTAAAATTATAACTAATCATGTTGCATTTACTTTTGTTTACAGAAATGATGTAAACTATTTGCAACAGGTATTTTGAGAAAGCAATTATTTCAATTCAAAATCTTTTAAAGGTGTTCTGCTTAAATTGTACCTACTTAAATGTTAAAAAAAAGTCTTTCCCAAAGTATATTTTTAGAAAGGACTTTTCAAAGTCTGAAAACTCCTAAATCACCTGTTTTCAGTAACTTATACGTTTTTAAATCAAACATACATTTGAAATTTAAAATTAGTAAGTTTTCGGGAGAAGGTACCGAACATGGACATACAAAGCGACAAAAATAGATTCATATTTTACCTTTTTCTACTAATTGGATTTCACAATTTTCCTTAAACTCTGGCCAACATTCTGAACACGTGCGTTTTGTTCATTTTCTTTTCTTAAAAATCTGATAAGATTCTATTTCTACGAGATTTGCAGAATCTTTAAGCTGTACAAGAAAAAGGAAAACAGTGAAGCCATCCTCAAAAATAAGTTCTGGGAGTAAAGCCCCCCCCCCCCCCCCCCTACACCATCCAAAGTATTTACTCTTCTTAAAAAAAGTTTCTAAATTCAACCCCAACCAAGCGAATATAAAAACATCAAATCTACACAAAATCCCGGCTAACCTAATTTTATTATTTTTCCACCATCAGTACAATACATATTCTATGATTTGTTTAAATTCCAAAAAGAAGAGTAAATTTTACATTCACTGTCAAGGAATTCCTGAAAAAAAACCCTCCTATGGCGAACATTACCTCATCTTGTGAAAAATAAGCAACCCGCTCCTCAACCTATATAACCCTTCTTGTTTTCAACTCTTCTACAATTCTTCCAAACCTTTTCTCTTCAACCATTGTCCTTTCCCTCTCCTCTCTCAAACGTTTCTCCCACTCTTTTCTCCTCAACCATTCTTCTTTCTCTTTTCTTCTCGTCTTAATTAGTTAGTGCCTTAATTAATCCTATTCAAACTTTCTCTATTCACTCTCAAGCTGTCGAGTTTCATTTTAATCAATATATTCCCCGAAGTAAGGTTACTTCTCTTAAGGAATAGTTGAAAAGTTTTGGATGCGGTTTTGTTTCGGATTTGAGAACGAACTGGGGAAATTCTTCTTTCAATAGAAATTGCATTGATACCTGCAACTAACAGCGAATGTATAAAGTTGAACTTTATTTGTAGTTGTAACTTTCCATACTAATTAAGTCAGATTGCCTACCTTTACCTACCATTCTTTTCATTATTGTTGGTAATATTGTAATTTTTGTTATTGTTGGTTTAAGCGGTGGTAATGTTAATTTTTTGTTGTGCAATATATACATAGAATGATGTAGCTATAGAATTTTTCCGATAACATCGTCTAAGTTTTCTAAGTATATTGAAGACCAAGTGGTGGGTTCTGGTTCTTGAACTAGTGCACCATATCCATTAAAACACTCCCATCTTTGCGTATCTGTGGTGTTACTAAGACGAGAGCTGATTAATGTCTGTCCCGGTAGCTCAGTGGTAAAGGCGGCAGGCACTCTGTGAATCCAGAGATTCCTGAGGTCGTGGGTTTGACAATCAGCCGGACATGACAAGTTATCTTCCCATTTGGGATTTTTACCACATAATAATATGTCTTCGGCTTACTCCTGGAATAATGGGACTTTAATAGTCCTAATCGGGCAGTATAAATAAGGTGATATTATTATTATTGTTCCTCGGGTTAGATTTAGTTAATCAAGAAAATTCTTGTCTACAGATTTGGGACAAAACATTGATTTTTATATCAGAAGGCTATTATTATATAAACAAAAATGTCGATGAACATGGATTAGTGCAAATTGAATAAATCTCGGATTAGCAAGTTTTAGTCTAAAAATAGTAACTGATCTATAAGTTTTTTCTTCAAGAAGGATAAATCAGATAATTTACATATTGAAAGAAAGGGAAGAAGCTTTTTTTCTTTATCTTTACACTTCGTTTTGTTGAAATACCTTCAGTTAGACATTTTTCTCTCTTCATCCCTATCTCGTTCATACTTCCTCCCCTTCTGTCTCTTTTCTCCCTCTTTTGTTTTTCCTTTATTTCTTACCTCTTTCTATTTTTATTTAGCTTTCTTTGTTTTTATATTGTTCTTCTCATTATTTGCTTTATTGAATTAAAATTTTCTTAATTAATTTCTACTTTTTCTCTATGATTCTTTGTTTTCTCTTTTTCAGAATACCGATACTTTTGTCTAAATTTGTTAGGTTATCCTAACTGTTTTTTTTTTTTTTTTCATCCTCCTCCATTTTTTGTCTTCCTAGACAGTTAGTCTACTAGGCTACAAATAAACTGTTAGATACAGTCTGTTTGACGCAAAACGTACCGATCGATGAGACATCACATTAACGGCATGGTAAAGAAAGCAAAACAAACTACGCCTACAAGAAAGAATATTAATTTGGATACTGATGTAGGCTTTATGGGCATGAACTCCATTCTTTTTAACAGTTTTTTCTGAATTAATATTCAGAGATTGTTACTCTGACGTCAATTTGCAGACAAGAGCAAAATGAAATGATCCCTGTAATGTTTTCTTAGCTCCATGAATAAATTATCCTCAAATACCATTATTTTTATATTAAAATCTTGATTTTCAAATAGACCTTTGATTCTTTGTAAATAAAATGTCGTGAGTGAATGGAAGATTTGGAGGACCTCACAGTCTTTCTTAAATGAGCCTAAAACAAAGAAATTGAAACTCTTGGGACAGAGTCATGTCTAAAGGAATTGGAATTATCTATAAGTGAAAATAACATAAAACAATCAAGAGCTGCTCCTCTTTTGAATTAAACTTTCCTTCTTAGATGCAGTCAGTTTCGTCTGAGTTTTCTTTCATGCGAAACTTCGCACTATCTTTGCTTTTTGCAAATGAATGGGTCTCTTCCTTTCCAGGGTTCGGTTTCACGTTTCCTTCCATTCCTCTGTTCCTATTAACCCTTTGCTTCCTCACTAATGAAAGCGCACTTGGGAAAATTCTTTTCACATTCAACTGAGATTTAAATAAATAATATAGGATATAATAATAATAATAACACTCTCTATTGGAAGGTAACCACCAGGTGATTTAGTTAAATTATAATTCTAAAAACTGTAAAAAGTATTTCATGGTTCAAACTGAATAGGAATTACTCTACTTCTGAAAAAAAAAATTCAATACTTTTTAAGTGAACAAAATAAGAATTGTCAAAATCGTGGTGAGGTTTTCCCTGTAAACTTTTATGGAATTAATTTGTGAATCAATTTAAAAATTATATCCTTGGAAAATTCTGAGTTTACAAAAGCTAACGAACTATTTAAAACTCTCGAGTCCTTAAATAATGTTTAATAACAATAAAAAATGTTCGAAAAAAAATGTAATAAAAAGTAAAAAAAAAAAAATTCAAGTACATACATACATACATGATATTTACCTTATTAATGCGGTATTAATTGTAGTTTTATTTTATATAATTTTCAAAATGAGACTCAACTTCTTCATGACGTTCTTTTATTTTTTTTAACCAATACAGTAGATACCTACATATGCAATACGGCAGACAAAAAACTAACTGGCACCACACTTCAATCAACGGAAATATTGTAAATTAATTGTTCCCAAAGTGTTCCTTTGCGTTGTGTTCAAGAGGGTTAAGATTAACAATAATAATAGTTGGAGTTTGAGACTAATAAACTATTTTAACAATGTAAAAGATTTTACAGCAGCTGATGCATTAACGACTCTGTTAATCTCAATCCACGGCTTTTCTGTAAATCTGTACTTTGTACTTATCCTTGATTTAATAGTATATTTAGAAGTACTATCTAATGCTGTATATAGGTATGTAGATAAAAAAAGTCTTTCGTAGTTTCACCAGTGGAAAATTGATAAATCCAACTCTTGTATTGTAAAATTATACAAAACGTGGGACTGAATTGATAAAATTCGCTATAATTTCGTGCCTCAGTCATAACCATTTTTACTCACGAAAATATAACTATAAAGATTATTTATTGAAAAAATACTTAATTAAATAATACAATATCATGTTTATTCAGCAAAAACTATTAGGCGTCAACAATTATTTCTATAAGCTTAAAACTAGCTCCTTACCTCATTAATTGTCTTAAAATTCATGTATACAGGTAGGTATAGTAAGTAGGTACTCGTAAACATAAAAATCTTTGCAAGGTTGTATGTCGGGCATAACCAATAAATCATGCTTTTAAGCCAGCGCAGCGTCGCGTTGATGATGCACCTGTTCTCGAAGGATCACCGAAGTGTCCGAAGTTTAGCAACGTCCAGTGAGGTGAAGATTTCGTAATGCTGGCATTCCGGCCCAACCCAGGCTGGATGAGGTTAATGTGGATAGCAGGCTTGTGAGTTTCCTGCAAATTGGTAATCTTAGTACACTTCTACTGTGAGACAATTCTGCCCCTTACAGAACTGTCTTCCCCCTCTTACAGAACAGACTGTCTTCATGTAAAAACTCTTCCAGTTGAAATAAAAAGTTAACAGAAAAGTTTGCTTCTGCCATTTCTTCCAGTTAACTGATACCCGTATTTACCCACCAACGTTAAAATAAAAAGCATGTATATGAAAACTTTCTGACTTAAAATGAAAAGGAATATTGACACAGCACTTGAAGCAGTTACCTATCTCAGAATCATAGTGGCACATATTATGTAAGTACAGGGTTCGCCATATTATCAACTATTTTGGAAAGCCTATATTTTCACATGAAGTTTCAAAATGAATTTTTCTTTGGTGGAATGCTAGAAAACAAAAATTGTTTTGACAATACTCACCTATACACTTTTTGAAGATTACGTCAATCGCCATGAAGATTTTGGCATGTAAACGTAGAATGCATTAATTCAGACAATCTCTCGGGCTTTACATCGCGTTAACTAAAATGTCTTTGGGCAACACTGATTTATTATATTCTTGATTTGGTTTAAAAGCAAAAACCTTACAAGAACTGAATTATGCTATTCGACCTGGAAATTAATGCTATCCCCGAATTCATGTTGTCAAAAGCGATCCGTAACTTGAGAGAACGTCTGAGCTCTCAATTCATGCACTTTGCATTGAGGTCAACATCTCCGTGACGTTATCTTCAAAACTGAAATGGTTTTTTTATAAGAAATATAAATTTATATTATAATATAAAAAACCTAAATGGTGAGTAGTATTAAAATAAATGGTATTTTGTTTTCTAGCATCCCAATGGCGGACCCTATAATCAACCATTCCAATTATTTAATTTTCCTACTGCCATGTTCTATTCTAGCTGGAGTTTTCTAGTTTTCAACAAGAATAGATAATATGTTACAGATAAAGTTGATTTTCCAAGAAGAGTTCACTTTCCTCTAGTTAGAGTCGATTTATTACCCTTCTGAATGTATTGCAGAATGTTGAAAAGCTAATTCTAACTATTGAGTGTCAACTCTCTAAACTTTTACTGCAAACTTTGCGTAGTGTATCTACGAGAATAAATATCACCTCTCACTTATACAGAGGTACAATACCAATGATGGAGAGAGCATCATAATTATAATACATCATAAATCAAATATTTTTACCATTTCTGGGTCAATTTTTTACAAACATTTCCTTTCAGGGCCTCAGCAAGGAATAACTGTCTGTATTTCTGGAGATTGGGGAACCGCAACGCCTAATGATAGTTATGTTCCAATAATTCACTAGTTTCATTCTATTGTTTTAACTCTTTTGTCCCTAGCATCCTGGGTATGAACCTGTTCGGTTGTAAGTTCTGTGAGCGGGACGAGTTTGGCGAAGGTATGGAGATGCGACCGGAAAAATTTCGACTCCCTTCTCTGGGCCTTGGTGACGGTGTTCCAGGTATTTTTGAGTTTCCTGGCTCGGGAGGTCGGTTTGATTCATGTCAGTTTGATTTGAAAAAGATGTTTCTTTTCTTCAAAAAAATAACCCAAAATATAACAAGTTATTATACCTACAAAGCATGATGTTCCACTGTATTATTACTTTGAAAAGTATCATCACTCACTGTCTCAGCCGACGCTAAATGAACTTACTATCTATACTAAATACCTAGTAGTAATATTTTTGTAGGTAGTGTTAGAAAAACGTACCTATTTTTTTTTTTTTTAATATATGAATACATCAACATATTTATTTATAGTATTGTCAACGTATGTGAATCAAACCGTACCTGATTAAAGTGGACTGTATTGGGAAAGCTTTCATAAATCCTTCTCTGCATTTCATTACGTAAATATTCCAACCAAGGAACCTGACTAGCCTAAAAGTGATAACCTCTCATCTATTTATTTGTTGCCTGTTCCTAATTTATTATACTTGGAACTGAACGCTGATGCACATTTAGATTTTAATGGATTTCATTATAATTAAATAACAAAAAACAAAATATTCATGAGAGAGGTTTATAAATGCAAATGGATTAGTTTGAGGAATACTTTTTAAATTCTTTAACTCTTACATTTTGCATAATTATAAATTATGCATTAGTTACACTACTCAAGTCATAGAGATTCCGACTAGTTTATTAACTATACTGCAAAGTATCATCACTTACATTTTCTTATTAAAATTCTAACTTTCCGAGTTTGTCTACAAGAGATGGGTGATGAAGAATTGTTACTATTTCAATGAAGAAGTAGGGTAAAAGAGATCTAGGTGACTTTCAAATTAGGTCTTCAGTGTTACAAGGTATAAGTTCACTAAACAAAAAGAAGCAAACTCTCAACTTCATCTCAATTTTAAACAACTTCCTCGTTCCTTACGAGTTTATTTATTTAAGTCGAAAACACTTTATTGACTCTGCTTCTTTGCTAGATTCGTCTTCAAGTATAATTGTTTTTGTAAACACTTTTCTCTTTGATATACTTATAATCTAAAGGAAATCTTTCCTGTTTTAAAATATTAGTCTTTTAAGGGAGAAAATGTAAAGGATTTTAATATTCAATAGACATTTTATCAGTTTATGAATTATATAAAAATGATTAATGCAATCTTCAGCTCTTCTTCTTTCTCTTTTCAAATCTTGGAAAATAAAATTACTAAAGGTGTACAGTTTGTGCAGCTCTGAAAATGGCAGGCTGAAACTTAACTTTACCTTGAAATAATAATATGATCCATTCTTTTAACACGTCAGTTTTTTTCCAACAAACAAGTTCCAACTCATGAGAACAAGACATCTGGGGAAGAAAGTATTAAGAAACTTGGAAACTAGAACAAAATTCTTTCTACTTCCCTAACTATTTTGCATATTGTTATAAATTGTTCTGATGGTATTCTTATAGTGTGTACTTGGTTAGTTTGTTGCTTCAGGTGCGAGAAAAGAACAAATAAGAAGTTTGTAAATGTGACAGTTTGTACCATTTATGTGTGTTTTCAGTATCACCCAAAAATATTTACACTATAAAAATGATGATAATAAATTTAATGTCAATCAATGTCTTGAGGTTTATTTTATTATTTATTATTCTAAAATCAATATTACAAAAATGTAGAAACAATATTATTTTCCACTATTGTGTTTGAAATATCCAATATATTTTTATAAATAATTTGAAAAGATGAAATGTTAAAAATATGACAAGTTTAAGTGACCCATTATGCAAAGGATGAGTTGGGCCACTTATTATCTATTGAATTTAATATATAGTTAAAACTGTTCTTCTCCTGATTTTCTTTATTTCTCAAGTTTTCAGCTATGTAACAAATGCCATTTCTCAGAGCATCAAAAAGATGTTATGGCAAACCAAATTAATTGCTTTGAGCTTTTCAATTCAAATTCAGACGTTCACTATTTGCTCCGATGAATATCTGATGCTTTCAAGTTGTATAATAAAATATCATAGATTTAATGCCCGTGGAAAACTATTTCAGCCCACCATGGAGCTACTACTTTGATCTCCAATTACCAACTTTATGCTTCGGTAGGAGTAAATTCCATTAGAAATTTGAAATGTATGTGTGTTAAAGCATTGCTAAGGAGACTTCTTGGTAGCTATGTAGTTTCACAGAGCTTTGCTGTTTTCTGGAATATCAAAGAAAGTTCAAGGTATGGAATATTCTGTAACTGTAAAGGTACTAAAAGTCAAGATTGCAAATATTCTTTACCACTAAAGAAAGCCAGAGCTAAGGTAGCTATATGGATGAAAGTTACCCTTTCAAATAGTAGGTATTTCAGAATTTTCAGTTCCCCTTTCTTCTACTTGGTCTTTGAAGTTTGTATCTCGTTTACGATAGAAAATGTGATTGTTCTTCTCGTTTTACTATCCAATTATCATTACCATGCATTGTTTTTTCAGGTCTTTGTTGTTTGGTTAGTGATCTTTATTGAACTACAAGATTTTTGGTCATTAATTAATTAGGGAAGTCTGAATTCCGTCTTTACCGATCCATCATCATAAATTTAGGTAAGAGAATCACTCTATATAATCTATTATAATTTTTTGTATGAATATAAAAATAAAACTACAGTGAATATATGTCAAATGCAATAACCATTTTAAATAGTATAAACTAAAGACAATAATTTTCTCTAACTGTAGAAATTCATAATAACCTTTATACTTAAAACATTATGGTTTTTTACATTACATGTAAAATACCTATAAAATATAGATGGTATGACATTCAGTCATGTTTTTCATCACTTCAGTATAGCAAGTTATCGTCATCCTTACCACAGAAAATCTTTTTAATAGATGCATCAATGATGACGGTACAGCTTTATACATATTTATGTTATTTTTTTTATTTACTGTCTGCCAACTTTTGTAATAACATTATGTAGTAACTGTTGTGTTATTTCCCTTGTTCTGTTAACTTAATTTGTATTTTCTGTTCCTCTTATTATAGAGTATTCCAGCATTAGAGTCACCTTGTTATTTTGTATCTCAAGGGGATATAGAAATCTCTCCACATAAGTTTACTATTTACAATTCACCGTAACAATGTATTAAGTCTAATATATCTATTTATGTTGGTAGTTTTGGAGAAGATATTTTTTCAGGTCATTGTTCGAATGAGTCATTTTGGAATTCAGACTTTTCAAAAAGAAGACCTGAAGAAATTTCATCTACCTACACTTTTATCTTAATGTTTCAATCAAGATGTCATCTATTTGAATATTTCTTATTTAAAGAACTTGTTGAGCAACCCGTGGTTACATAATATGCATATTTAATAATTGTGTATTGACTTGATTTGTGATGATTTTTTTACCTATTTTAACTGTGTGTTAGTCTGTGTATGCAAAGATTACTGACTGAGACAACATATATGATCTAATGAATTTACTGCATGATATGAATATTACTTTTTTTAGAATACCCCGAAACTCATATTTTCGAAGAAAAACAAAAGCCTTTACTTAATAATATGTGTACAATGAAAAAATATTTTTGTCACTAAAAAAACATAAAATATCCAGCAGGTGTTCACAAATACCACTTGAAATAGCATACTACGGTTTCAAGGCCTATTAAATATGATGTCTTATACAGGGTGTCCCGTATACAGATGCAAATATTTTGAGGGTAGGTTCAGCTCACCGTGGACTATCATATGAGCGAAACTTGCAGTGGGGCATTTTGCTTCGTTAAAGAGTTATGGCCAAATCCCTGTTTTTCCCACAGGTCTAGAGGTCACTTAGATCGATGCACGTTTTTAAAGAAATGGTAGCCAGTAAGTAATTTTTGACTTCATGTATGGATAGTCATGCATATTTCCCTTGAAATGCAGTTGGTTGCATGAAAAAATATTGAAAGACCAGAGAGATATTTAATCATAAGTTCAATATTTTTCTAAAATTCGATTTTTCCCTGTTTTCCCTTTCGTAAATTTAGAGTACTCCTACAATTGCAATTCTGCGTATCACTAGGTAAAAAAATACCCTTTGCTATTTTGTTTCAATAAATACAAAGTTCTTTCAGACGCGTGAAGGAACGAATGAGATACGCCTTATCAAACGGCACCAGAAGGAGAGAAACTCATCTTTCAAATTTTGAATCTGGGCGCTATTGCATTTTGAAGAACACTCGATGACTGAAGCGGTCTGTGTGACTATTTTTGTGCCAACTGCAAGTTATAAATGAAATTTTTCTGACTACAATTAGTTCTATTAACCAACTATATCAATCAAATCTAATAGTTAAAATAACAAGGCGATCAATTTGTTCGGTGGAAGAGAAAGCCACAAGCTTTAAACCTCGCCCTTGGTTCGCTACATATTCTTTTGGGTTCTTTTCATTTCATGTCCTGTGTTGCAGAATGTATCATGTTTGTAGTTTATCAATAAACTACAAACATGTATCACTGTATCACCACCCTTGATCAGTCTTTGTTTATATTTATTTCACAAATTGTTACCATGTTCATTGTAAAAAAAAAAATGTAAATAAAGCTTGGTCCAATTGTTTATAAAATAAAAATAAAGTATTAATAATAATAATAGTAACCTTAAGGTTGGATGTTCGAGTTTTACCCAAGGTTAATTTTCGGCACTATTTGTTATGTTTTTGATATCATGATTGTGATAAACACAAAAATGATATTTTTAATTTTACTTCTAAAAATAAAATCATAATTTTTGTTGGTAGCGCAGAGTCTTTCTCCATGTGTATTCTTTTTCCATAATTACACCACTGGTTGCTGCTTTCGTTGCAGCCTCTCTCATTTTTCCTCATGATAACCCTGTGATTCCGTAACCCCATTCACATAAAAGTTCACACAGACCGACCACTGTGAATGATCAATTTCCCTCTGTTAAACATCCCAGAGCAGTGTATTTATACCTAAAATTACGCGCCAATTCTGTTAAAATTCAGCCAACTTTGAATTTTCCATCATGATTCAGAAGTGTTTTTTGAGCTTTGTGTGTACTGCGTTCCATGATCTTTAAAGTAATATAAATGAGCTTTCTTTTTTATTAAACTAACCATAATAGGGTATTTTTTTAACTAGTGATACGCAGAATTGCAATTGTAGAAGTACTCTAAATTCACGAAAGGGAAAACAGGAAAAAATCAAATTTTAGAAAAGTATTGAACTTATGATTAAATATCTCTCTGGTCTTTCAATATTTTTTTATGCAACCAACTGCATTGCAAGGGAAATATGCATGACTATCCATACATGAAGTCAAAAATTACTTACTGGCTATCATTTCTTTAAAAACGTGCATCGATCCAAGTGACCTCTAGACCTATGGGAAAAACAGGGATTTGGCCATAACTCTTTAACGAAGCAAAATGCCCCACTGCAAGTTTCTCTCATATGATAGTCCACGGTGGGCTGAACCTACCCTCAAAATATTTGCATCTGTATACGGGACACCCTGTATATTCTGACCATAAAAACTTATGCATGAACACATAAATTTTGGACTGAATATAAAAAGTAATTTTCGAAGGAAATGATAGAGTTTGTAGGTAATGTAGGTATATTTGGATAGATAGACAATACAATGGAGTTTTGTCTAGTCAATATACTTCCGAAGAAAATCCCTTATATCAAAACTTCATAAAGACCCCCAACTCCTATCTTACAAAGATGGAAACCACGAACTTGTGGTTAGCCTCATGGAAGGTTTGTTGAAACGATACTGACAATAATATCAATAATTTCTGTTACATTGACTTTACATGATATTTATCATAAAAATGTACATTCATGGTATCATATTACTGTTCTTTTCTGATATTCCTTTGATTTTGATGTTTTTAATTTTACCTTTGTGTGATATACATACATAGGTATACAATGTATACATCCTAAATATACTTATGGCTTTGAAATAATATGATTATATTACTCTTGAGATTGGGTATGATCTGTTTAAAGCTTACTATAATGATTTTTTGTCTTAATGTGACTATTGGTGATATCTTATGTGTTGTAAAATAAAGATTTTTCTACAGTAAAATAAATTGCATTTTTTAGAATTATTCAAAAGATGACAAATTGATTTGAAAATGTCTCTTAGTAATGCTCGTCTTTAAACTTTTAATACAAAAAAATTATTTTACCTACAAGTAAATACAAAATATGAAGAAAATTGAAATTCGAACAAAAAAATATTTTTTTTTTTTACAAAAGTGAACACAATACATCCGACTTCTAATATTAGAAATTTTACGGAAGTAATATAAAGATGCTTTACCAAATTATGGTAATTGGAATAAATTGTATAGTAGTGAAGATAATTTGTAGTAGTTTGATCAAAACTGAGATGAGCATTACGAATTTAAATTTCATTTAGTAAAGTAATATTATGTATCTATCTGTTCATAGCTTAATCTTAATAACGAATACACCTATCCGTTAATTTTATTTTCTGTGTATTTTATAGTATACCTACTTCTGTTTTTTTTTTCTCACTGTAATGAATTAATATTGTCCCTTGTCCCTTCGTAAAATAATTATCATGTACCTCACTAGTTAGTTTCCAATGAAGAAAAATACTTTTTTAAGAAAAAATATTCAACAGAAAAAAAATCAATGAAAAGAATAAATAGCACTTTTAAAAATCACCCCTAAAAAATTGGTAACCAAGATTTTTTGTGTATTACCAAACATATTATAGAAATTTTAAGTGTAAGATTTTTTAAATGTTTCTTGAACGAAAAGTATTTTTCTTCTTTTCTGTAAAATATTAAATTTACCTATTCAATTTAAGTATTTTTCAATAACTCTGCTTTGTATTTGCTATCTAATAAAATTATTTCAAATCAAAATAGAAAAACGTAGTTAGTTAAATATTGTCAAATTTACCTATTACTTTTCCTCTTCCCTTTTTTTATAGTCTCATAAAATCTTATATGTTGTACACCTGCTTCAAAATTTGTGCTTGCAATATCGGAATTCTTTTCTTTTTTTATCGTTCAGCGACCATTTTTCTCTCTCTCGTTTTAGGTTTATCGGATATCTAGAATTCGTTTTACCTTAATACTCAATAGGCACTCTTTTTTTTTTTTTTTTTTTTTTTTAAGTAATTTAATAATGGACACTGTTACTATAGTAAGTATATGATTTCAGTTATGTGATTGCCTGTTAAAATGGTAATTACAACAGCATAGAAACAGTCTCCGCTTTAGCGTCGTTCATTAACTTGGGGCTCAATGGGCTTACTTTAGGTATACTTACTGTAGCTTCCTGTAGTAACCTACTGTAAACCCAACGAGCAAGGTCCTGAATTTAGGCTGTTAAATTCAACCGGTGAATAGGCGTAAATAATGGTTTTTTTTTTTTTGTTTTGAAGAAACAAATTATTTTTTTGTCGAAAAATATTTTTTTACACTAATTTTACATAGCTAGAAGCTTGAATCCTTTAGGAGTTCCATAGAATATTGTTAGATCAATAGTAAAGTAATCATGTTTGATCCGTCGTAAGTTTATGTGGTGCATGTTTAAACCCAATGAGAATCCGCACAAACCAATCAAAAGCTTTCATCACCAAACAAATACCTGTAGATTATTAGATACTGATCCATCTGTTGGGATAAGTTTAGCTGTCCACCCCAAGAATATTTTAAAATATTTTATCCCTATTAGGGTTACATAACTTAGTGTGATTTTATTTAAATTCACACAAAAATGAAAAGATAAGCACAGAAATCTTATATTTACTACATTCAAATAGACTGAAGGAGTTGACTTGTATCATTTAACATCAAAAAATAATTTAACACAACTATACAGATTGAATTTTTACAAAACTTTTCTTTCTGTTATTCTAGACCATTTCTAGCAACTACATAATTATTATGAAGTTGTTGGAAATAAATTGTTGAACAATAAATTACTGCTGTCTTGATATGAACTTAGCAGTTAAATGTTACGTCAAATCTCTCCTCCTCTCCAAAAAAATTTAAATTATTCAATAATCCAACATCTAAGATAGCATGTGCTTAAATATTCCTGAGAATTTGTAAAACAATATAAATTTCCACAAAAAATCATTACTGGCGCAGTCTATAACATTCATTAATTTAAAAATATTTGCTGGATTTCTGTGTCACTCTCGTCTGTCACGATCAATTTTTTCAATTTCAATTGCATAAAATAATAAGCCACAAACGCGTGTATATTTCATAAATCGCTGCTATAATTTAAACGCCTAATACATATCAATGTTGTATTATGAAAAGTACCATGAAATTGAAAAAAAAACTGTAAAAATTTTACTAAAAAATTGGTAATATAAAACATATCATTGTGTTCCATAGTTTTTATCAAAATTATTTCACACAATGAAATTGAGCTCTTGGAACTCAATATTATGCTCAAGGTTCATACAATGCAACCTTTATAAAGTTATATTTAAAATAATTCTACAATACAAGTAGTCACTGTGGCAGAGCGAGTTAGCGCGCTAGGCATTGCACACATGGTGACCTGGGTTCGATTCCCAGCGGGGGAGGATTTTTCTGCTCTGTACTTGGATGTTCGGGGTCCACTCATACCTCGTGAGGAAAAATGAGTAGTTACTTGTATGAGTAACGACCAGTGGCGGCATTACCAGAGTAAAAAGAAATTAATGTAATAGAATAATTCGAAATGTAAAGGAGGCTCTTAGTAATGCTGCGCTACCCACAAAAATTGTGAAGAGGCCTTGTGCTTCACCACAAAGAAATTCGTACATACAAATAATTCTACAATTTTTACTGCCAGTAAGAACTTCATCGATGGTTCTTTTCTATTTTTACTAATTTTATCTATTTCAATTTTTATTTTAAATTTTGCCCAAGCTTCTGCACAAAATACAAGCGAGGTGTAAACATGATGACTATTCCAGTGCACTTTATCCTAACGCTATTAAAAATTGTTTAATGAAATTTAAACTTAGAAATTAAAGGTAATTTTATTTTTTATTCGAAAGAAAATAAGTTAATCTGATTGAAAGTCTGGGCCGAAAATTGATCTAACGGATTCGGTACTAGAGCAATCGCCAAAAGTAAAACTTCAGATTTTCAACATTTTCGTGCTTCCTGACCCGGATATGAGCAATTAACTGTAAGTAAATCATAGTTTTACAACTAAAACACTCTAATTCAGTTTATTTATAGGCCAATACAAAGCGGAGTTAACAATACAACATGTTTTACAGGGTGGTCCAGAGGTTATGACAAATAAATTGTCCTATTTTAACATTTGACAGAAGACTAACCAAAGAGCAAAAATATATTTTAAAGATTCAGTCTTTATGTATAACCCCTTTTTGATTTTTGAAGAAGTGAAAAGAAAATATTTTAAACAATTTATACCGTCCGATTGTACATCTCAGAATTGGCAAGATATTTCCCCTGAAGTTATTAAGTTTCTCATAATTATTGATAACTGCTTTGAAGTTTTTAAGAGATATATATTATGTATATTGCAAACTGTCCTGGAAAAAATTAGTATTCTATTTGAGTTTTGATTTTTGTGACATTGGACCACCCGGTACACGACTCAAAAGTTTTCACAACACACTCTATCACCCATGACACTTGTCTCTGATTGATTTTACAGCATTTTAGGCATGTATTTATTTGGGGCAAATTTTGTATTTTTAACGAGACCCGAGATTGTACGTGTTACGAAATAGTGACCAAACATCCCCTCTGTCATTGCGATCGGAAACACTTTAATAACATTCTCTGGGCTACTGTCACAGTTTTCCAGGTAAAAAGCAACATTTATTTCAAAACATAACTGTAATTGACAGCTCGACTTTTTTCTGAGTGATTTTCCCCTAGTTTTTTACAAGCGTGTGCGCCTCTCTGTTTGAATAGATCCATGCACGGGGCTCTTCCCTCCTCCTATTTTTTCTGTTATTTTTATAGTGCCCAGTTTTTTACATCCCAACAATAGATTCATAAGTGAGTCCCATATCAAAAACAACTAAAGTTGATAATTCTGTCCAACGTCTGCTCAAGTTTGACTTTGACTGGAGTTTTCATGGTAAATGATATATTACTATAATGATATCAAATGCTATAATTATAGTATAATATGTACATTTTCTAAGCATGTGGTGAAATATACTCGTAGGATGCTCTCAGTGACTCGATAATTTATTTCTACGCTAAGTCTCAAAAGACAGGCGGAGATTTGTAAAACATTTGGTTTGTTTTGTTTTTGATTTTTTGTTTTTTCTTATCATGAAACTTGTTTTGAAACATGTGAAAAATACCACCCAAAATGACGATTTTGGTAGAAAGAGAAAGAAAAGTAGGTACCTACTTGCATGAATCTTAAATTTTAGAGTCTTAATGATAAATCAGCTTTCAAGGCTTTAAAGTAGAACTTTAGATTAGAGACATAGACTTTACAAAAAAGTCTTGAATAATACTTTTTAGTCAAGTGATTTGACCTTTTCTTTTGGTAAACGGACTAATTTTGCGATTTATAAGTTCAAGTCTCAAACCAATGAATGGCTTTATTCTCTTTTATTTGAAAATTTGATCACATAATCAACATGGTACCCATTAGATGTTTTTGTTGTTTTTTTTTACAAATCAACTGGGTCAACCCATGTTTCTGCTTGAGTTTTGAACATAATTAATCTATTCAGATTTCAGAAAATATAATAAAGATATATTTATTAATGTTATTTCATATAGTCTTATTAGAACAGTATACATAGTTTGGTAACTTATAATTCATTGAATACATTTTTTTCAACGTCCTTATAATAATCCATTTGAAGAAGAAATACACCCAAGCAAAAGCACAAAGTGTCAAACAACAATGTCTAGTACTATCTGCTATTGTGATCATAAGTTCTACCCACAGCCTCAATAGTAAATCTCCATTCCTATTTTACAACACTCAAATGTATTTTTGACTGCATTAAAATATCCCACCACCATCAAAGTTACGCTCTAATAATTTATTCATAAGCCATACACCAATAGCACTCAACAAAGTTTCCCATCGTTTCCGTAAGCTCACTAATTTTCTTCTGCAAAGTTAATCGATCATACCCAGCACAGGTAGGTACTCCCGCGTCTTTATGAATATTCAAGAGCATAAGGTAACATTTTAATTGGCTTTGTATCCAAGGAACTTCCCTCGCGCGCATTCTATTCAATTTGAAAATAATTTTCAATTATGTTTTCAAAACTACACGTACAGATGTGTAATTTCAATTTGTATCATCTTCCCCCATGTTTATTTTGACGATATTATTACTGACGGAAATTGAACAGCAGCGATTTGTGTCGGTGAAATATTCATGCGTTTTTGGAAAATCTTTCTAATTATTAACGTTAGATTTTGTTGCATGGATTTTGTATTTTGCATGCTATGCTATTTTGCATATATGAAGAAATTGTGCTTTTTGCAGATTTTAAATTATGAATGAAGTCATTAGGTGAGTTAGATCACTTACTAATGAAGTCAGGAGTTAGATACATCCCTGTCTCGAGCCGACAGTCTAAATAAAACACTACTATACTGAGTATGCATTACAACCGAACTTCATCTTCAAGGTGATTCTGAAAGGTTCCCACTATATATTTTGTACAATATATTAAACATTTTTTTTTTTATTAAACATTTTGGATCAAGTTTTATTTACAAATAACATAGAATATATACATACATAGAAATTAAAATTAACAAAACAAAACTTGATCAAGGGCGGTGCTAATGCCATATAGGTGTACGTTAAGGGTGAATAACGGAATACATACCCTGAATAGTATTGTATATCCCAAGTAGTTCTTCCGGTCGGGCTTCTAGATCAGTTATTTGAAATCCCAAGATGTCATGTAGAGCTCCTCTCATTTGTCAAAGATGATATTGCATGAATTAATTTCTTATTGTTTTGTTATTGTGTCTAGTCACTACCCCTCGTGAATGTTACAGATACTCGTTTTTCTCCATATAATTTGAGCTTCTTTAAACTGTTTGATTCGAGTGACACACCATTAAATTAAAAAGATAAAAGTCAACTTTAAGGATCAAAAAAAAAAAAAAAACATACAAAGATAAGCCCATGACTCAAGTCGGACTATAGTACGCTGTGATTGGTGGAAACTCCAACTTGAGGCATGGTCTGGTTTATCTTTGTTGTAATCGTATTTTATAATTTTTGCCCCAACCAGGTTGAGTCAACTGATAATCAATTTTAACTGTAGGATATATCTAATAATTATTAGTTAATTCTAATAACACAAAACTAGTCCTGGTCCATTCAATAAGGAAATCATTACATCATCTTTGTTTGGTTGGTCCATCAATTCTGTTAACTTATTCAGTAGTATTATTTAGCTTTTATAATTCAACTTGTTAAAAAAAATATATGAATAGGAAAACGGACATGAATATGCGAACAAGACTTCCAATTATCATTTTACAAGAAGTACGATAAATACATTTAGACTTTTGATATTCGCTGAAATATTTTGATCAAAAGCGTTCTTGTTTCTTTATAGTTTCTCCGCATACTTTTGAGTGGTATTGAATGCATTTTCTCTTGTTTCAATCAATTTTAAACAATTCCCTAGGTACAGTCTTTCGTTTGTTAAGCTACATTCTGTTTCAAGTACCCATGTTTCTTTCTTTCGAGTGCCTAATTTATTTGCTCGACCGGAGAGTACTCCAGTTTCTTGTTTTGAAGTATTTGCTGTTTTTAGCGTGATTTTTTTGCTGCAGTTTTCAGCATTTTATCTCTAGTGCCAGCTGTTTTTCTACTTGTCTTGCTTTTTTAGATAAAATTTACGACCGAAATTCCAAAGCTTGATCACCCGATGTCTTTGCAAAGGACTGAGCTGCATGATTTATGACGGGACTTTTTCGTCCATTTTACGAAGATAATACAAGTGCTTTCTCTCAAGTTCTTGCTGTACAAATGTTATTATTGTTTACGGCTAGTGTGTCATAATAAGTAGGTATCTTACACAAAAAATACCACCATAATCTGTGCTATGACTAGCACATTGCATAACTAAATGTTACACGGCATGCATTAACTGAAAGTCTTGACACCTCATCTACAGACTTAACATTTATTTTAAGAGAGTAGGACCAGGAAAAAATAAGGTTTTTAAATATAAAGAAATAGCTAAAGCGTTCAGTTCTATAATAGTATAATTAAAATACATACATATTGTATTTTACTTCTGATATTTTTTTTCTCCAATTATTAAGTTTTAGAGGATAAGACTTCCAAGATAAATAAAATAGAATTACTACAGCCTATTTTATTCCATTTAATCATTTTAATATAATAGCACTTATTTTAATATTGTTATACTTTCAAATGGGTATATGGTAGTTTTCGTTAAGTTAGCTCCCTAGATATTGCACGCATGGTGACCTGGGTTCGATCCCCAGTGGGGCAGGAATTTTTCTGCTCTCTACTTGGATGTTCGGGGTCCACTCATGCCTCGTGAGGAAAAATGAGTAGTTACTTGTATTAACGACCAGTGGCGGCATTACCAGAGTTCAAAGAAATTAATGTAAAGTGAAAGAGGCGCTAAGTAATGCTGCGCTACTCACAAAAATTTGGGAAGAGGCCTTGAGCTTTACCACAAATAAAAACAGATAAGTATTATAATACTGTTACACTCAGAGTATTCATTGAATACAATATTGATTTTTATTGACAACTCATGTTAAAAAAAACTCATTTTAGGCAAGACAAAATTTTAAATAAAGGTTTTCTCTGCTTTTATTCAATGAAAATTAAATCAGTAATTATTTTCTTCTGATATAAGGAGCAAGAAGTGTTATATTTAGAGTGCTATCTTAAATAAATGAACATTAAAAAAAAAAAAATATCCTGATATTCTTCAGCACTCGGAAAAAAAGACATGCTAAGTTAGAGCTTCTTTTTTAGAGAGCAGCACCATACCTCATCCAACATTTGAGCCTTGCCATTCAGAGGAGGAATGCAGCCAGCATTGGGGGCTCATTTCCTTTCACAAATTCTCTGAATGAAGTGTTTGTTTTATATTTATAGTTAATGGTTCAATAAAAATAAAAAAACAATTAAAAAAAAAGTTAGAGCTTTATCATGCTAAATGAATCCGTTCTAACTCTGACTTCTCTTAACTGGGTGGTTCCACGAACCGTCCGAAACTTTCACAGATTCTCACCCAAGAGGACTGGAATATCGTCCTCTTTAACGGCATGGAGAAAACGAGTCACTGGGCAGCACTGTATTTCGTGGCTCTCATGACGTTTGGCAACTATGTGCTGTTCAATCTCCTCGTTGCTATTTTGGTAGAAGGATTCTCTGCCGAGGTAAGTATCCGAGACTGACGGAAAGAGTCGAATGCAGACCGAAGACAGTCGAAGTTCAAACATTTTTATATAAAACTACGCAATCAGTACAGTTGTGAGAGATTTCTCTCACAACCGTATACGTTACCGTGTACTGGATACGTTACAAAACTAAACGGTACTGATCCTTGGTTAAATTTAAATTTCTATCAATTTTATTTTTTTTGTTACTGATAAGTCTGTCATTTGTAATCCAGAGGGCAAAGTACTCAGAATACTTGAGCAATATCCTCTCTAAATTACAAGAGACATTTTTTGGAATGAGTATGATTTTAAATTGACTTGACTAATTTAAATTAGTCAAAATAAATCTTAACTAACATAAAATTCATTACAAAATGACAGCTTATATTCTTATGATATTATCAAATATGTAATTTTAATTAGAAGATCATATCTAAGTCATATTTTTCTTTCTAACCAAAAATAATTTCCTGGTTAGGTTTCTTCCAAATATTCCATTTTATTCCAAGGTCATTCGTAAAAGAAAAATGCGTTTGGTTACTTTTAAAGATAAACAATGGACTTAACCTATAAAAGAACTGGAAGCAAGAATTTTCTACTTCCACTTTGGTTAACTTTGGAAGTGGAAATTTTTCCTCTTCCAAAAGAAAAATGACTTGCTTCCAGTTTGTTCATTTTATTCCCGTTTGGTTAACTTTGGTTATAAAGAAAAATACGATAAATCCTCCTTTCAACCGTCACACAAAACATTCTGATTGGTTAATTTGAACGCAATAACCAATCAGTGTGCGTTGTGTGACAGTTGAAACGGAGATTCGAGGATTTTGTAACTGGAGAGTAGTGGAGAGTGTTTCTTGAACGGGTCTCAGATCTATTTCTACAGGTCCACCCAACTGGAGAGTAGTTACCGACACGATGCAAGGGTTGCTGCTAAAAATAAAATTGTCTATATTTATTGTACATAGTCCGTCCTTCCCTGACACATTGCTTGACCAATAAATTATGTAAGTTTTACGTCAGTACAAACTTATGTCCAATATCACTGTTGCTATAGCATAACTTTTTTAACTGCGGTTCCTAACAAAAATAGGAGGTAAATTTTACTTACCAAGTTGACACATGGCTATTGTTCCACGTTCTATTTAAAATTTATTCTTCTGTTGAGCAATATTATATTGTATTCTACGGTATTGTATTGTAAAAAAAATGGTAGGTATAATGTCATCTTGATTTATATCCTTTTTTTTGCGAAACAGTTTGTGTTTATTGTTAAATGTGTTTTGTTTGTTTCTCAGAATGTATGTTTATTTGATTATACCTATATAGTTACGTTGTATCTTTTATTAATTTAGAATACTGTTTTTTCCATATTTTCCATTCACTATTTAAAAAATGACTCTTTTTTTCATACTTTTGTTTCGTGAGTTTCAAAGGATTTTGTTACACGAAGAGAATTTCATTACTTTTTGGACCTGTTTGGGTTTTTTTCGCTATCCCTTTGATGTGTGAGTTTCCATTTCTGTTTTCTCCCTATTTTCTCTTTGAGTTTTTAAGTGAGTATAAATAAATATTAGGTATAATATTATCAATCATTCCCTCACTTTTTAGATAATAAGACCCAAGAAATCAATTCGGACAATTTCAAAGCGAGAGTCAACCAGAAGAACTTCGAACCAACATTGTCCAAAAGATTGAGTAAAAACGTTAACACAATTCAAGTTTAAACCTCTGAGTAATCGCATAAAACATAATCATTGAGAAGTTTGGCAATAATTTTGACAACATTTTGAATGAACTGAAAGTAAAACCATGAACAGAAAAGAAGTATACAAAAAGTACTAGAGGTTGGTTGTTTGAGTTCAAAGTGCAGCAAAAATTAAAAAAAAAACAAGTTTCAGTAACTGTGATGCACGCCAGACTCCATGGTGTAACGGTAATGACTACTGCCCATAGTCCAGAGGTCTCGAGTTCGACTCCCGGTTGGGGCAGACTTTTCGTAGAAAATTCTGTCCCCTGCAAACACGCGAGCCAGCCTCGCGTGTTTGGCCCTACCCAGGCTGGGTGAGGTTAATGTGGGTAGCTGGTACGATTCCCAGCGAATGGAGGGTAAAACCCCCATCCTGACTATCTATCTCAAATCAGGACGTTAAAACCGAATAGAATCAACTGGTCACAATAGATCTAATTAGGTCGCAGTGTTAATTGTAAGGGTTTCACTGAAAACCCTGCAACCAGGTCAGATTATAATAATAATAATAACTGTGATGCACACATATATGACAATTTTTTACATTTTCACTACTTGTGTTTTACGTTTTTTTTTCGGTCTTGTGTTTCAGAGAAACGAGCGACGCGAAAGAGAAGCCAGAGAGTTAGAGAAGCAGCGGCGTCGAAAAATGTCGCAATGTTGCAGCGACGATGTGTACAGTTCTTGTTCCTATTCAGAGAACAGTGACAGCTACGTTCAGGTATGTTTTATTTCAGCGACAATGTGAACAGTTCTTGTTCCTATTCAGAGAACAGTGACAGCTACGTTCAGGTATGTTTTATTTCAGCGAGGATGTGAACAGTTCTTGTTCCTATTCAGAGAACAGTGACAGCTACGTTCAGGTATGTTTTATTTCAGCGCTGATGTGAACAGTTCTTGTTCCTATTCAGAGAACAGTGACAGCTACGTTCAGGTATGTTTTATTTCAGCGACAATGTGAACAGTTCTTGTTCCTATTCAGAGAATAGTGACAGCTACGTTTAGGTATGTTTTATTTCAGCGAGGATGTGAACAGTTCTTGTTCCTATTCAGAGAACAGTGACAGCTACGTTCAGGTATGTTTTATTTCAGCGCTGATGTGAACAGTTCTTGTTTCTATTCTGAGAACAGTGACAGCTACGTTCAGGTATGTTTTTTTGCAGCGAGGATGTGAACAGTTCTTGTTCCTATTCAGAGAACAGTGACAGCTACGTTCAGGTATGTTTTATTTCAGCGAGGATGTGAACAGTTCTTGTTCCTATCGAGATCTTGACTTAGCATTAGTTTTCTCAATTTAAGATAATATGCAAAATCTAGACTTAGCTCCACAGAGGTATTACAAAAACGTCTACTAATTCCGCCCTGAATGAACGAATGGACTATTTTTTATTGAACTTTTTGATAATATAACATTTGTTGCATAGTGATAGGTAACCTTTCTTTAAATTTAAGATTATTAAAAAATAAATGATGAGAAAATGGTAGAGAAAAGTAAACTGTAGTTAAGTTACTGTTAAGACAATTTCAAATATTTAAATTAATGTTATTTTTTTTTTTTTTTCAGGACCTGGAATCTATCAGACAGATCAAGGACAATGGTGAAAAGGAACGTCTGTCCAGAGTGAAGTGTAAACAGAAGTGTAACCTACACAGAGGTAATGCATAGAAATATAGTAATAATATTAATATCGCCTTATTTATACTGCCTGATTAGGACTAATTAAAGTCCCATTATTCCAGCAGTAAGCCCAAGACATATCATTATGTGGTAAAACTGAAACGAGCCCTGGGATCTTGTCATGTTCCGTCTGTTCTTGAACCATCTGGTCTTTTCAGATTAGATGGGAAAAGACCAGACGGCATGACAATGGTTCCATGGAAGAATGGAAAACCTTTAGTATGGGACGTAACATGTGTGGACAATCTAGCTAAAAGCAACATACAGTATTCACTACAAGGTCCAGGGGAAGCAGCAAAACATGCTGAAAAATTAAAAAAAGATAAGTATCGCGAAATTCACTCCCAATTCATTTTCTCTCCCTTTGCCGTCGAAACTTTCGGATCTTTTGGACCAGATGCCTTGGAACTATTCAATTCTATTTCCAAGTCTCTGGTACTTGAAACGAAAGAGAGACGTGCAGGGGAGTACTTCCGTCAAAGAGTGAGTTTCGCGATACAAAGAGGAAATGTGGCATCAGTAATGAGCACAGTGAAGAAAGAAGACATGTTAAATGAAATATATTATATCACCTGAAAAAATGTCATACCAAAAAAAAAAAAAAAAAAAAACTTATCATGTCCCGGCTGGGTTTCGAACCCACGAACTCTGGAATCTTTGAATTCAAAGAGTGCCGCCTTTACCACTGAGCTACCGTGACAGACTGTGTATATCTTCGATACATGTACAATCATATAAAAAAAACAAACGAACAAAAAAAATGTCAGTACAAAGAAAAAAAAAATCCTCTAACTTTTGTTGAAAGTACCTACCTTTTCACCTTCCTTTTTTTTTAATTTGGCTTAACATCACGTGTTTCTATTGTTCAAAATTACGAAATTCAAAAGTGGTCCATAGTTTGAGGAAGTTTGGGAACCTCTGCCTGAGACTTTAGACAATAGTAAGGCGCATTCAATTTATTTGTTCCCCTCCAGCCCCTGTCCCTCCTACCACATTCGTCAATAATAATCCACTCACCACCTCTCCCACCTCTAGCAGAGACTATAAATACGCCCTCGAAAAATGAGACCTCATTAAAATTTCCCAGCTTCACCAATTTATGTAAAACACCACTCTATACATTTATGTGTAACTCCAATCTATGTGAAATCCTAAATCACCTGGCATTATATCCATCTATCTTCTATTATATTAAAGTGGTGTTTTTCAACTTTATAGTTATATACCTGGCATTAATGTTCGCTAACGTGGAACACGGAAAGCATTTCGAAATCCCTCTCGGCGCCAACGAGTGTTCAATAAATTCGTCTGTGCAGGTCAAAATTGAAAAGCTTTCGACGACTTTCCAAGTTTTCATATCATTTGCTCTAAGTATTAGAATTCAATCCTATTAGTGGGATCTCCAGCTTTTGTTTGTGTTACGGTTTTATTAGTTTTACTATTGAATTTGCAATGAGGCTTTTGTGTCTGTATGGTTCAAGAAGCTTGTGAATAGACTAGCATTGGGGTTCCTGAGATTGATTGACTTATCTGGTACAGTAGTAGTTCTTTAACATAAAAAAAGTATTTTAAAAAATCCATGAGAAACATTAAAATCACAAAAAAATCAATAATAACATTCTTTCTGAAAACTCAAGAAACTTAATACGAAAACCAAAAGATCTATTTAAGGTCGCAGTGACAAAGAGCTTTCGTTCGAACCATTAACAAAGTTTCAACAAGCACCTTAGTGTTTAAGAAAAAGAAATGAGTGTAAATAAAAAGAATTAAATAATTCTTGTACCTTAAATATATTTATTTAATTTAATCAAGGGTGTAACATAGAGTTGTCCTCTGAGAGCCTATCGGATATAATTAGGTAGATGGAAATTATTAGACTCACCAGCAGGAACTCAACCACTCGCTAGAACTCACTCACTTCGACTGCCCCGAGGTTTGGTAGTTGTCATGTCAGGGGGACCCATGTTTACAAATTCCAAACACTTTGTTTACATATCTAGGTCGCTCCGGTGACACTACTTATACCAATACCAACCGTCCAATCAATTTCCAGACAGTGACCTGGTGTGCCAAGCCCCGCCCATCATCACCCACACGGCTGCCACACCCCAGGACAGCCCCAACGGAACTCTAGACAGACACCAAACCAACTACACCAAACTCTCCATGTACCAGTATCCCAGCAACATGTCCATTGAATCCATCGATAACTCTGTGGTAAGTGCCTTCATTAAGCAACGTCCAGCGAGGTGAAGACTCCGTGATGGCATTCCAGCCTGGGTGAGGTTAATCTGGGTAGCAGGTTTGTGAGTTTCCTACGAAAGGAGGGTAACACCCTCGTCGTGATATGACCATGCAGTTGAAAGCGATATTAAAACCAAGAAAAATCATCTTTTGAACCAGCTGAATATTATCTTTTCAACGGCAAAAGCTGAAAATTTGAATGAAGATCTGTGTTTGTGTAACCTTTTTTATTTGAAATTTCTGATTCAGAGACCGCCATTTGGAAATTTATGCCAATTTTTCCACAGGCCGCCATTTTAATTGCCTTTATCATAGAGGTGTTACTGGTTTCTTGGTTTTAGTCAACGTTGATGCCACATTGAATAGAGTACACCAGTTCTCGTAATGTCACTGAAATTAAGAAACGTCCAACGACATTAGAAGTTGGATGGGTGACCATTCAAATTCGAAGCCTCGTTATGTAGGCTATTCCCGGCCCTACTAAGGCTGGGTGAGGTTAATGTGGGCAGCAGGTTTGTGAATTTCCTGCGAATGGCGGACTATACCCCCGCCGTGATATGACCAAATGACCATGCAGTTGAAAGCGACGTGAAATCCAACAACAAAAAAATCTTAGAAACACAAAAATAGTTGTGGAGGAAACGCCAAACGAAAGTTTAGTTCTTCTCGGATTTAGAGTTACATTGATGATGTTGTTTAGTTCGGCTGACTTTGTACTATCAAGTCACCGAGCATAAAAAAATATAAAAATCATTCAGGTAAATTTTTCTATCTTTTAATAAAATAATAAAAATTGAAGTACCTACCTATTGCATCATTACTACTACGTCTCTTAGTTTGCATCCATGAACAAATTAAGCATTCATTGTACAAAGTAGTTACATGAAAAGAAACTTACCAGGTACTTACAAGCAAAGAATTTCACAAAGTACTTACAAGCAAGGAATTTCACAAAGTACTTACAAGTAAATTAGAAAGCGCATAGAGCGAGACGGAGAGTAAGTGCCTGCCTGTCGTTCCCTCGGGAAGATCGGGATTAACTCAAGTCGTGCATGAAATGAGAGCACGAACTCCAGTGGAGAATATTATTATTATTAAATACTTTATTAGATAAAGAGACATAAATGTGTATATGTACAATACAAATAACTATTATATATTTAAAAAAAGGAAAGCAATATAAACAATAAAAGGAAAAGAAAATAGAAAAATAGAATAGATAATAAAACCTCTTTTTTTTACTGATGGACAACGTGAATTTTATTCTCATTGAAAACTTTATTTATTGAATCACCTCGTCTAGAGAACGTTGATGGGGCAGTGTGCCTCTGACACAGGCAGCATTGTCCCGTTGGATTAAAAGTATTTATGTTTTAACATATTTATTATTATTCCTAGAAAATACTGTGTCAAGAACGTAAGATTTAAACCAATGAACGTGCGAAGACCTACGGAAAACCACCAATAAATGAGCCCAAGTTTTCACGCTGGTTGATCCGCACATAGAAATATGTAGATCAGAACGAGTCAATTTTTCCACTTAAGTTGGCTGGAGACCATCACTTTGCCCAGCTGTAGACAAGCTGGTTTCAACAACAATAAATGAGACCTCATTTAGACTGTGAGAGTAAAAGGACTCTTTAGGGCGAAATTAATTGTCTAATTCTATATCGCAAGTCATTGCTAGGCTTCGGTTTTACCTATCTTACACAGTACGCAATCCGTGACTTAGCGCCACAGAGGTATTACAAAAACGCCTATTGATTCCGCCCTTAGTCTCATTCTTGCAGCATAAACAGAGTATTTTTTTACTACTATTTCTTAATACATCGACACACAACAGAACCGGAGCAACCTTTTCGAGGCAATTACTGATGTAATATGTAATATGTATAGTAAAAAGCATGTATTTATTATTTTCGTTTTCCAGTCATCTCAAAACAGTGGCGCACCGGGGCTCCTGAGGCCGCCACTGCTCATCAGCGCAAACAGTGCCGGAGGGAACAGTCTTAGCGCGACCCCTGGCGGGAACAACAACAGTAACACCAGTGGCGGAGCGTTGGCTATGAAGAGGGATCAGTCGAGTGGGTAGGTGATTTGTAGTAGCAACATATTACTTCCGAGAAATTTCTAATATTAAAAATCGGAAGTATTTTTTTTTTTTTTTTAATAAGTACTTTCTTTATTAATTCAAAATACATTTTGAGGTAACAATATAATACATACATAAATATATACAAATGAAATGAAATGAAAAATATGAAAGTTATTTATAGCCCTTTCAGCATAATGCTGGTGTTGGGCTTTTATTGTATTCGTTTATTATTTTTTTCAGTTTGTGACCACATAATAATAAAACTCTGAGGATTAGGTGGTAGAAAATGCTATGAGCATTAACCTCGCCTGGTGGTTACCTTCCACTAAAGAGTGTTATTATTATTAAAAAAAAAAAAAAAATTTGCTCCGATTTCAATTTTTTTTTTTTTTATATTTCTGGACGTTTCATATTTTTCATTCCTTGATAGCTTTATACAGTCGACACTGATTATACCTTACTTTACGAAGTGGCACTATACGCCAACAAACATGTCTGTCCTTCACCATAGTTTCATTCCTTTATTTACACATTCGAACCTGGTTATAAGAGAACTCAAATGACTGAAATTTTTTTCTCTCTTATATCCAGGTTTATTTGATAAAAGAGCTTATTTTCTGTTATAAAGAGTTATACTTCACTTATCGTTCTCTTATATCCAAGTTTCTTTGATAAAGAGCTTATTTTCTGTTATAAAGATTTATATTTGACTTATTAATTTCAGGTTGGACTGTATTTATGTTTATTGATTTATCCAGTTTTCTAAGGGTTTAATGAAAATGAACCATTAAACCATCCAGTTTTCTAAGGGTTTAATGGTTCATTTATAAAAGTACTTTTTCCTAATAGTTCAAATTCATAGAATAAATAATTCTTCGAAGAAAAAATCTAAAAAATAACATAGACGAATTATTGAAAGAACTACTCATTAATTTTATATGTCCATGAAAACTTAAGTTGATAATATTTTTTTTATAAATTCTTGAAGAAAAAAAAATACAGACAGAGACAAGCTGGAGAACTCGGTAACTTAAATAGAAACAAGAGCAGGAGAAATTTAGATAGCTTTTTTTTAATCTTCCTAGAAAGATAAAAAAGATTTTAATGAGTTTAGATGGTATCTGTTTAGATTTCTAGCTCTATATTCACAGGATCTTGTCATGGAAGAAAATTTTTTTATTCCTACCCTATTTAAATTATAAAATATCCTTTTCATATCGTCTTCAGATACCAATTTGAAGTTGATAAAACATTATGAAATTAAGTTAAGTAAAATATACATGTATAACTCCGAAATATACATGTATAACTACGAAATATACATGTATATTATTCATTGAAGACTGAATTTTATGATGAGAATGTTCTTGTATTATTTTTTTATTATTAGGTACTTTAATAAAAACAAGTTATGTTAAAAAAAAAAAAAAATAGGACGAGTAAGTACGAAATATATAGAAACCCAGGGTTAAACCATAACGAAGACGAAGTGCCGGGTTTACGCTATTAATTCTTAAATTAAAATAAATCTCATTCAAATAATACATGCAATTACACGTTCCCATCTTATATTCAAAGACAAAGTTCCAGATTTTACCTATTAATTTTACCTATTTTACAGATTTTACCTATTAATTCTTAAAATAAATCTCATTAAAATATTACTTTAAAAATTACACGTCTAGCGAGCGTCAATGGGGCGTTCAATGCACCGGTTCTCGTAAGACCACCGAAGTTAAGCAACATCCAGCGAGGTGAAGTCTTCGTGATGCTGCCATTCCGGCCCAACCTAGGCTGGGTGAGGTTAATGTGGGTAGCAGGTTTGTGAGTTTCTTACGAATGGAGGGTACCACCCTCGTCGTGATATCACCATGCAGTTAAAAGCGACGTTTAACCGAATTTTTTTTTAAAAAAATACAAGTTTTTATATTCCTAGAAGAAACATTTTTTTAACTTAAATTCTATCCAAATTCCTAATCAATATTTCATGCGTCTTTGAGCCCTATGCGCTCTTCACCCGAAGTCGCCCTACTAAAGAAACCCAGTCTTGCAAACTGCAAAGTTCAGGGAGCGAAAAAATAATCTATTGGAGTGCTCTAATATCTTATTCCGAAGACACATGAGGCTCCAAAAAGGAAAGAGAAAGAGGCCGAGAAAGAGAAGAAAAGAGAGGAGGTAATAGAAAATAGAAAAAGGAAAGAGCAAGAGGTAGAGAAAGAGAAGAAAAGAGAGTAGGTAATAGAGAAAAAGAGAGGCATAAAAAAGAATACAACACAGAATCTTAAATAAACAAAATTGTTGGAGAAAAAAAAAATTAAAAAAATTGAAAATGAAAGGAAAATATAAATTAAATAGACGCGAAGCTAGGGAGAATACAGGAAGGGGCTCAAGATATAAAAACAAAAGAGATTGGGAGATATAAGAGAATGAGAGGAATTAAAAAAAAGCTAAAGGAAAGTAAACAAAGATGAATAAAAGAAAACAATACAGCACTTGTATGTGAGTTGGACTTTTACTGTAAGTCACTCTAAGATAATGGGTTTTTTCTTGACAGAGCACTGGTAGTCAAGTGGTTAACGCACTAGTCTGGTAATCCAGGTAACGTAGGAATCCGTTGGTTTGAGTCCCACCCAGTGCATGAATTTTTCCTCATTAATTTGAGTTTGTGACCACATTATAATAAGACTCTGAAGGATAGGTGGTAGGAAATGCTTTGAGCATCAACCTCGCCTGGTGGTTACCTTCCACTAACTAAAGAGTGTTAGGTATTACTATTATTTCACTATTAGGAAGAAAAAAAAATATACAGGGTGTCCCACCAAACTTGGACACCTCAAATTACTCGGCCCCTGAAAGAGTTTTTGAAAAATAAAAAATCCTAGGGTACATGGTGTAATTATGCGGTTTCAGTCATGAAATTTTTTTTATACAGGGTGGTTCAAAAGTCAGAAATTGAGGTGACAACTTTCGATTTTTAAATGGATCGACCTGAATTTTATTTGATAATTTTACTTCTAAATGGTTCCTGAGTACTTTTTTAAACAAAATTTTTTCATACAGGGTGGTTTTTTTTCGACCAATTTTTTTTCTACATCTCGAATAACTCAAGTTTGTTTAATTTTTTCGATAACAAGAATAGAGAGTGTTTGTGTAATGAAAACACGCACTTTCAATTGGCATCAATTTTTTTTATACAGGGTGGTTCACAAGTGAAATAATGATTTGATTTTTTTTTAAACTGAGTTTTTTTAATTTTTTATTTGGAATTAATAATACTAACCTAGTTCTACACATTTTTTGTTAGTCATATCGAAAAACAAAACTAAAGTGTTGTACAGGGTGAGACATAATTTTTTTGTGACACCCTGTATATGGGCAGTCAAAGAGACATAAAATTAAATAGAAAGACTAAATAAGCAAGAAAAACTTCGATTTTTAATTATATAAAAAGTTATGGTGTTTTAACTAATATTGTCACATGGACCACCCTGTAGATATTTTTTTAAAACATCATATGGGTAGTCGAAATTGTCTAAAATTCAACGAGGAGTCCAAATCTGAAAGAAAATAATGAATTCAAAAAGCCATTTTCAATTTTGTGTCTACACCTACCTACTTTTTATTTCAAGTTTTAAAATCATTCAGTGTGGACACCAAATTGATAATGGCTTCAAAATTCGTGTTTTTTACTTATTTTTCCCCACGATTCGAAGTCTTCGTTGAATTTTATACAACTTCGAGTACCCACATAATAGTTTAAGAGAATATCTACAGGGTGGTCCATGCGACAATATTAGTTAAAACAACATAACTTTTTGATATCATTAAAAATCAAAGTTTTTCTTGCACATTTAGTTTTTATATTTAATTTTACGTCTCTTTGACTGCCCATATACAGGGTGTCACAAAAAAATTATGTCTCACCCTGTACAACACTTTAGTTTTGTTTTTCGTTTTGACTAACAAAAAATGTGTAGAACTAGGTTAGTATTATTAATTCCAAATAAAAAATTAAAAAAACTCAGTTTTAAAAAAAATCAAATCATTATTTCACTTGTGAACCACCCTGTATAAAAAAAATTGATGCCAATTGAAAGTGCGTGTTTTCATTACACAAACACTTTCTATTCTTGTTATCGAAAAAATTAAACAAACTTGAGTTATTCGAGATTTAGAAAAAAAATTGGTCAAAAAAAAAACCACCCTGTATGTAAAATTTTTGTTTAAAAAAGTACTCAAGAACCATTTAAAAGTAAAATTATCAAATAAAATTCAGGTCGATCCATTTAAAAATCGAAAGTTGTCACCTCAATTTCTGACTTTTGAACCACCCTGTATAAAAAAAATTCTTGACTGAAACCGCATAATTACACCATGTACCCTAGGATTTTTTATTTTTCAAAAACTCTTTCAGGGGCCGAGTAATTTGAGGTGTCCAAGTTTGGTGGGACACCCTGTATAAAAAAAATTACCAGCTTTTATAGATTTTTTGGAAATATAATATGTGGGTTAGTATTTCAAATTTGCTATAGAATACCTACCTAGATTTGAAAGATTTGAGAACGTATTTCTACGGAATACTATTTTTTGAAATGTATTACCCGTGTCAAAATAGCAACAAGTAAGAGAATGTCGAAATCATTATCACCACCCTTCATTAGGCTTTGTTTATAGTCATTATTTTAATTATTATATTCATTCTATATTAAATTTTATAAATAAACCTTTATCTAAATTGTTTATATTACCTCAGTTAAAAAAAATGATCTCAGGTGGAAGAGTACGAGTAAAATTAAGATATTTTTTTCCTGTACTTATAATATACTCGTATGTATGCTTTTAGAAAGCTCTGTAGCAAAGGAAGGCTTTTCTTTCTCTTTGCTCTGCTTATGAAATTCAATTTACGCAAACATCAAGTACACATCTGACACCATCATTAAAAATATTTACAAAAGCGTTCATCACCTGGTAAATACAGGACGATAGGAAAGTGTTGGAACTTTTTCAATGTCCTTTTTTGATATTGATATTATTTAACTATTTTTTATTCGCAGCTGACGCGTGACGGGTTAGAAGAAAAGGTCCTAAAAAGTATACAGCAAATTCTAAGGATTTTTTCTTAATTTGTGTTTTAACAGCGTTTTCTACTACATGGTCATATCATGACGGGGGTGTTACCCTCCATTTGATTTTCATAAACGTGCTACCTACATTAACCTCATCCAGCCTGGGTTGGGCCGGAATGCCAGAATTACGAAGTTTTTACGAGAACCGGTGCATTCAACGCGCCATCGACACTGTCATAAGGATTATTTAATTACAATTTTAGTATTGTATTTTATGCTACCCTGATTACCAGACTAGGGCGTTAACCACTTGACTACCAATGTAGATGTTCCCAAACTTTTCTTATGTCTTGTAGTGTAATGTAATTTCACTCTTCATCTTATTATTATTTTATGCTGTGAACATAATTACGAGAGTGAAATATCAGATTCCTTCACATATGTTTTTTAACATGAAATTTTCGTAATGACTTTACATGAAATAAAATCCTTGGGAATACTCGTAAAGCAAAGAAGTGAATATGCAACATGATAATTGTAAGGGATACCTTCCGGTGCGCTCGTGTTGACCCAGCACCTAATTGGGAAGTATTGTGTCACTTCTCGCCCATCAGAGGGGAGGCATACTACGGGATGGGCAGGCTGCAACACAGACCACAAGCGTCTACAGTGGCTCCTGTTTCATGGCTACGAAATAAAAAAGGCTGTGAAACACTCATCTTTAAAAAAAAAAAAAATAATAATAAAAAAAAAAAAAATTGTAAGCACCTATATAAGTAAAATGTATGCTTCTTCATTATTTATTTTATAAATTTATGGCTAGAAGTGCAATTGTAAACAGTTAAATTTAGAAAAATTTAATTTTCTAAAAATAAATGTACCTATTAAATTAAGGTACCTATTAAAAAATTATACGGTTTCATGAGTGATAAAGTTCTACATACATGTATTAGCATTTGTGTTAATCACTTTCGTGATATCACAACTACTCTAACTCGCTTTACTAAATCTACGTTGAAACCGGGACTTGAACCACCGACCTCACAAGTCTCCAGGTTACAAGTCCGCCGCCTTATCGATCAAGCTACTGAGGTCAGGTTTTTTTTTTTTTTTTACATGTATTTGTATTATGTTTACATTATTATTGAAGAAAGCCCCAATATCTATAACAGTGTATTTGTTTATAAATCCAAGTAGAGAATGTGAAACAGGATTATATTTAATCTAAGTGGAGACTATCAGCTAACTAAAGTGCGCTGTGGTTGGAAGAAATTCCCACTACAAGGCGTGTTAAGGTATAGTGTCCACTTGCATTAAATCTAATCCTGTTTCATAATAAAAAAAAATTAAAAATAATTTGGCCCCCTAAATTAAAAAAATAAAGAAAATTTATTTATTTTAGTAAATTTGAACATACAAGTCTAATTTTAATAAATTTGACCATGTTAGAAATCCTTTTGTTCGCTACGTAGGTAACACAGGTTTTTAGATCCAATAAAAAATGTAGCCTCAGTTTACTATGCAAATATTTTTTATTATGAAAAGTAGGTTCACTTTTACTATGAAATGTTTGCATACTCCACTTCTTGTGCGTATTAGAATATTTCTGTCATTCAGTGCAGATGTTTTCTTTCTTTCAACGAGGAGATGGTTCTTTTTTTAAGGAGGCGGTTTCTTTTACTGAAAAGAGACAGAACAAGAAAAAAAAAAAAAAAAAAAGGCTGACAGATCCTGCTGTTCCTGTTTTCTTTTCATTATCCTCGAAACACTCTTCTCTCTCTGTCTAATGTTTCTCTCGCTCTTTCTTTCCTGTATCTTACGTTCTCTTCTACTCCTCTTTCTATCTCATATCTCTTACTCTTCTCTTTATCCTGTCCTCTCTGTCACCTTCCTGTCCCTTTTTCTGCCATACATTTTTTTTATTTATCTCTCCTTTCCCTCTCTCCTGCTTCTTAATTTTCTACTCCTCCTCTTTCTCTACCCTCTCACTTCCTAATCCATCTTCTCTTTTGTTTCCTCGTTTTCTTCTGAATCTCTCCCTCGAGAATCTTCTTATTTAATTTTTATTTATTACGACGAACTTTTTCTTTCTCCTCAGCACTTCAAAAACGTCGAGAGGGTATTCATTCAAATTAAAGCGGGGTTCCATGAAGAAGAGACCGCCCTCTCTCCAAGGAGGTTACAACGAAGAGGAGGAAGGAGAGACAGGCGACGGAGTAAAGCCGGCTCTGAACAATACCATGACCCCTTCTACGCAGCATGGTGTCAATGTGAAGTGAGTAACGAATGAAACACAAGAAAAGAAGGAGAGAAAAGAGAGAGTTGAGAGAGTTGAGGGAAAGATAAATGAGAGAACGTAAATGAAGGGGTAAATAATACAAAAAGGTACAAGTGTGAGAGAGAAAAATAATGAAGGCAGAATTTGAGAAAGAGATAAAAAGAGAAAGTAAAATTTTGAAAGACAAAAGAATATATAAGTGAAAGTTATGAAGAGGAGAAAGAGTGCACTTTAAAAAAAAAGTTATCATATTTGTGTTAATCAATTCCGTGATGTCACAACTGCTCAAAATCGCTTTACTGAATCATTATTGAACTTGGCACTTGATCCACCGACCTCTAGGTTACAAGTCCGCCACCTTATCGATCAAGCTACTGAGGTCGGCTACAAAAAAAAATAAAATCCTCGATCAGATCTAAGTAGCTACCTAACACCTGTTTACCGTTTTATGTATTGTTCATTGCATACCCAAAAATTAATATCGGGCGTTTATACAAAATTGTGAAAGTTAGTGAGTAAAAAAGTAAGTTTAAACTTCTTTAAAGAAGAAGTTCTCTCTAAATTAATTTGAAGTAGAATCATTCACTTAATTTTTATTATTTCAATAAATTTTATAACCACGTGATGTATTACTTTTAAGATAAAATATACTGTTTCCTTTTAATGCATTGCACATAGCATAATACAAATTTAATACCAGGCGTGCATAAAAATATAAATGGTTTTGCATTGGCTTTTGTATGTGTACCTACCTGTACATTGTGAAAATACGCCGTTCAAACTACAGCTTGCAATTTCCCTAGGGGTTAACGACTTCTGAAGCAGAAGTCTAAGTTCTCGCGATGCTTTTGTTGATCGCACACATAACGTTGGCTACACCCGAATTCCGGCCTGAGGCATGGCCCTATATTTATTTTTTCTATCGCTGTTCTGCACAGTGAGGCATTGTCGTATTTCGTTTCGAACCTGAATTCTGCGGAAAATATGTGGTTCAGGACGAGCGAACTAAAGATGGCTGTAGGGGCAAGGACTCTGAATGTTACAGACTCTCTTTAAATAAATATGCATTAAAAAAAAAAAAAAGATGGCTGCAGACTATCACTGCCGCTTAACTAAAGCCAATCTGGTTAATATGAATGCCTTTAACAACGCCCTTGATCAAGTTTTATTTTATAATTTGTACTTTATATTTGTAAATGTACATAAGACTCGAAGAACTCTGTCTAACAGTTATGAATACCCTTCATATCACACAAAAACATCTATATTCAAACCAAAGTAGAACTCGAAAGAAGTTTACCAGAAAGAAGAAAGAAAAGAAAAAAAATCTATGAATACAATGTCCTGTGTCCGAAAAACAACTACAATTTTGTAGCAGTCCGTTAAAATAATAAATTTTAATTGTTTCCCTCTATGTAGGTACCTTATTTGTAAATAAAATTTGATTGAATTTGTTTAATCATAGATAATATAATCTAATCTCTTTTACTCCGCTTTCCGCCCACAGTTCGCCGGTGTGCCGCCACGGCGTGGACCACAGTCACTGCAATGGCGGCCTCATTGGCGGCACCACCATCCGGAACGACACCCAATGCAAACCCTCCCCCGGGCACCCAGGGTACCTGCCTCCCGTGACGTGGGTCAACAGGGCCCAGCCCACGGGCGGCTGCCCCGTACAGTACAAAACTTCGCTCGAAGTAAGATCAACATTAATAATAATAATAACAAGCCCAGTAAACGGGTGTTTATTAACGGAGCTAATCCTATTTACAAATGTCAATATATAAACACAACAATAAGACTAAATAAAATATGTCAATAAAATTCAATATATCACAGTGTCAAAAAATGTAGTTAAAAATAAATGTAAAGATAATAGCAAAATCAAATAATAGAATGAAAGACAAGGTAAAATCAAGGAGACAAATTTACAGCTGCAATAGATCACAGTAAACATCACATCAAATTTTTAAGACGACATCATTCAAACATAATAATAATAACACTCTGCAAGGTAACCACCTGGCGAGGTTAATGCTCAAAGCAATTTCTACCACATTAACCTCAGAGTCTTATTATTATGTGATTACGAACTCAAATTAATGAGGAAAAATTCATGCACGGGTGAGATTCTAACCAACGGATTCCTACGCTACCTGGATTACCAGACTAGCGCGTTAACCACCTAACAGACTGGTAGTCACCAGTCCACGAATAAAATTTAATAATAATCTAAAAAACTGTAATAAAATCATAAATATTTTATTACAGTTTTTGTAAGTGACACCTTCCAGTGCGCTCGTTCGACCAAGCAACTAAATGGAAATAATTTTATTATGTCACTTCTCACCCAGCATAGGGAAGGCATACTACGGTATGGACAAGCTACCACATGGACAAGGTTGTAAATATCTGACTTTATTTTTATACGCACAAGGCCATTTTTATACGATTGTTAAAAAAAAAGAAAAGTATAAAGCTCGACTTTAATTAAAAAAAAAAAAAAAAAAAAAGATAGTGTTGCATTTGAAAGAAAACTATGAAACACTTTCATTTGTCACAAACTAATCACCACTCACATTCTACACCATTCCAGACCAAGTCAATTACCACCGAAGCTCACATCCACCTGCCTCCTCCCGCCTCCCCCCACGCCTTTGCATCGCAAGACACGCCCACTTCCTGTCCGAAGGTCACCGCTAGCTCCGCCTCCCTGGATCATCAGACCTGCGGAGGCGTGGCCTTGTCGGACACGAAGAAAGAATCGATCACGTCCGACATTCCTATCATCAAGGTGTTCTATTTCTTCGAGCAGAAGGGATGGCTGAAACAAAGGGCGGAGTATTCTCTGTGGGTGTTTGACCCGAATAACGAGTGAGTACTAGGAGTCTGGCTGGGGGACTATAAACAGGGAGTAGACCAGCATTAGCTTGGTTCTGGGGGCCCTTGACAATTATTAGCCTCCTTGTAAAGACAGTGGTAGAAATGCTGAGTCATTCCTATACTGTCTGGCTACCATCGTTCACGATGACGCCACCCTATGATGATGACTAGAACAGGGAAATTTACAATAACATTACTTACTTTTATAATTCTCATGTACTCAATTTATGACTTGTTTTTCTTTATTCCGTACAGAGAAAAACTGCCTTTTTTAATAAACAATAGGACACACACTTCCTTCAATGAATTTTGTGAAAGGGAATGAGCCCGAAATGGTGGCTGCATTCCCCGTCTGAATGGCCACGTTGGGTGAGGTAGCATGCTGTTCTTCAAAAAAAAAAAAAACTGCCTTTAAATACCTACAAAATCACCACCACCCAAAATGTGTTTATCTTGTAAACCATTTATTTTAATTAAATATTCTATTGGTTATCCTATTTGGCTAAGAGGATAGTAGCTTATTATTCTCGTAGCTCATTGGTTCGATTCGGACAAAAATTTCTACTGATTCTTTTCCTCGCGGTTTGGTATGTCCTTTTTTGGCATTGTTAGGCAAGACTTTTCCATATAGCCATGTATTTAATTTAATTTCTATCTTGTCTTGCATTCTAGCTTTTTAAATACAATTTGGAAACCCTTAAAGTTATAATAGTAATAACACTCTTTAGTGGAAGGTAACCACCAGGCGAGGTTAATGCTCAAAGCATTTTCTACCACCTAACCCTCTTGTTGTAAAGTACCACTTGTTGGTTTTGGTTCCAGGTTCCGCCGCAAGTGCGAGGCGTTCGTGAACGGCAAGGAGTTTGACAACGGAGTCCTGGTGTTCATTGCCCTCAACTGCATCACTTTGGCCATGGAGAGGCCCAACATTCCTCCCGACAGTATAGAACGGGTGTTCCTTAGCACGCCAACTATGTGTTCACCTTTGTGTTTGCTGTTGAAATGTTTGTCAAGGTTAGTATTATAATGGATGGTTTGGTTAGTAATATACAGTTATTTTGGTATTTTGAGTATCATTCTTGTTATGCAGAGGCCCAACATTCCTCCCGACAGTATAGAACGGCTGTTCCTTAGCACGGCCAACTATGTGTTCACCTTTGTGTTTGCTGTTGAAATGTTTGTCAAGGTTAGTATTATAATGCTTGGATGGTTTAGTAATATAATAATAATAATATGGCCTAATTATACTGCCCGATAAGGACTATTAAAGTCCCATTATTCCAGCAGTAGGCCCAAGAAATATTATTATGTGGTAAAAATCCCAAATGGGAGGATAACTTGTCATGTCCCGGCTGGGTTTCGAACCCACGACCTCTGGAACCTGTGGATTCACAGAGCGCCGCCTTTACCACTGAGCTACCGGGACACAAAATATAAAGATATTTTGAGTATCACTCTAGTTATGGAGAGGCCCAATATTATAATAAAATTATTAATAGTTACTTTAGTAGTTATTTTGTTACTCTAGTGTAATGTGGAAGTTTAATATTCTTCCAGATACTAGGGATAGGATGTTCTTTAGTAAAACCAACTATAATACATATTGTATATTAACTTTTGTGTTTGCTGTTGAAATGTTAGTCAATGTTAGTATCATTTCGGTTGGCGATGTATAAAATGCATAAGGGTGCTATTAGGATAGTTACTTTGCTTAAATCTGTAAGTTTGGTCAAAGAGAAACCAAACATTTCCCTTTTACAGTGTAGAACAGTTGTTCCTCAGCACAGCCAACTATGTGTTTGCCGTCAAGATGTTTATGAAGGACTGAAGGTTTGTATCTATATTTTTTGTAAGTAAGTCTGGCTATAATCATGTATGACTGGCTCCCACATTGTTCCATCAGAATATTTCATGTTCATCATGTCCAATTTATTACATTGTGTTCTTAATATGTTTACACTAGCGGGCTGTCGCCCGCTTTGCGGGCCGAGGCATGGCCGTGAAAGCAAAAAGTCCTTTTTCGCCAATGGCAGGTGTTGTAGTGGGAATTTCGAAAAATCCCGTCTTATTGCACATCTAGACTATAAGACAAAGCTACCTACCAAATTTCAGCTTCCTAGGACTTACCAGTTCGGAGAAACAGTTTTGATCAGTCAGTCAGTGACTTTGAAATTTATATAGGTATTAAGAAATTCAAGTGTCTTTATTTCTTTCGTATTTTTCATCCAGGTCGTAGCAGCAGGCATGTTCTACGGTACAGAGCCGTACTTCAAGTCTGGTTGGAACATCATGGATGGTCTGCTGGTCATCGTCTCCATCATAGATCTCCTCATGTCCATCATATCCGATAGTAGCCCCAAGATCTTTGGCATATTGAGGGTGAGTGCGCAACCCTTCCTACTTTTTTCACCTTTCATTTTTAACCTTTTCTTTAATACATTTTTGTATTTTTTTTTTTAAATAACAAATCATTCATATTATCATTTTGTCAAGACCACTTGTTAATTTATTGATAGCATTTTTTATTTATACTCATAAACTGACTTAAATTTGTCGAAATATAAGTGGAAGAGATTGCCACAGGCAATAACCCCGCCCTTTAGGTAGGACATTAACTTCATTCTCTTTTTTTTTTCTTGTATATTTGCTTAATCTTTTTGTTTTTCTTTATATTTCATTGTATTCTACTGTATATATTTTGTGTTCTACCTAATAAAGCTTCCTATAATAATAATAAATATGAAACTATGACTGAATTCCCCGCAGGTGTTTCGCTTGCTCCGCTCATTGCGTCCACTAAGAGTAATCAACCGGGCCCCAGGACTCAAGCTGGTGGTTCAAACCCTCCTCTCCTCCTTGCGGCCTATTGGCAACATTGTACTCATCTGCTGCACCTTCTTCATTATCTTTGGCATCCTTGGAGTACAGGTAAGAAATACTATTGGCAACATTGTGCTCATCTGCTGCACTTTCTTCATTATCTTCGGCATCCTTGGAGTACAGGTAAGAAATACTACTGGCAACATTGTACTTATCTGCTGCACCTTTGGCATTATCTTTGGCATCCTTGGAGTACAGGTAAGACATACTATTGGCAACATTGTGCTCATCTGCTGCACCTTCTTGCCTTCTTCATTATCTTTGACTTTGGGTAAGGGATACTATTCATTATTTGGGTAAGGGATATTATTGGTAATATTGTGAAAAGGGACAAAAAAGAAAAGGGGCCCCAAAAATGGCCGGTTGATACATGCATTTTTCAATGAAAACCCACGGAGTGGTGTTCTGAATGAAAGGTCTTGATAATCTCATGCTTGATATTATAATTCGAAAAGAGAATCTGTGTGAGGTTTACAGTTCACAGAACTACTAGTTTGTATCCGCTTCAAACTAAAAGACGGTTATTGTACCTATCCCAAACAGAAGAATTTGTACTGAGCCCCAAAAAAATGTGAATTTCAATTAGTAAATACATGTCTGAAAGATTAGATAGAAAGGAAAATTAAAAGGTACAATATTAAATACAAAAAAAAAAAATATTTTGGTTATTTTTCTATCAATTACTTTAGGTCACTTTGAACTATGGTTCTTAAAAAAAACTTAAAAAAAGTATTAGAGAATAAGTAATCTGTTCTTTTCCCCACTTTCATCTAAACCAGTTATTCAAGGGGACATTCTTCTACTGCGATGGACCCAACATCAAACACATCCGTAATAAAACCGAATGCCTGGCGGACAAACGCAACCAATGGGTTAATCACAAATACAACTTCGATGACCTGGGGAAGGCTCTCATGTCCCTGTTCGTTTTGTCCAGTCGAGATGGATGGGTTAATATAATGTACACGGGTCTGGATGCTGTCGGTGTGGATCAACAGGTGAGTATTTATTACTTCCCATAAATTTGTAATATTAGAAATCGGAAATATTGTGTTCGTTTTTGCTGATTAAAAAAAAATCATATTTCTGGACGTTTCATAACCTCCTGAGCAACTTTGGTTTGTGTCTGTCTGTCTGTCAATCTTTTAAACACACTCCTTGCGACTAGAAAATCTCAGAAACTACTGAACGGATTTTTTTTATTTGGGCAGCAGCCAACTACGCTAATCTGTCACAAATTGCGCAGAATAACGACTGCACTATTCAAATATTGATTACCGCCACCGCGGAGAGCCAAAAAAAGGCATACAGAGGGGAGGCGTACTACGGGATGGGCAGGCTACAACACAGACCAAAAGCGTCAACAGTAGCTCCTGTTTCATGGCTACGAAATAAAAAAGGCCGTGAAACACCCATCTTTAAAAAAAAAAACAGGTACTTCAATTTTGTTATTAAAGACAATACATGTATAAGAATGTTTTGCCTTTTTCATTCCCACTCCCCAACCAGCCCATAGAGAACTACTCCGAGTGGCGCCTCCTCTACTTCATCGCGTTCATCCTATTGGTCGGATTCTTCGTGCTCAACATGTTTGTGGGCGTGGTCGTGGAGAACTTCCACAGGTGTAGGGAGGAGCAAGAGAAGGAGGAGAGAGTGAGGCGACTCGCCAAGCGGGCCAAACAGATGGAGAAGAAGCGGAGACGTAAGAATTTCTAGTAGTAACATTAACACTTGGACGACTGGGTGTACCACCGGTGGTACACGCGTGTCTGTACGGAATGGACCGAGTGTACCACCGGTGATACACGCATGTACTACGCCTGTGAATAGCCTAAACATCGCCGGTCCCACGGGAGAACTGACTAAAAACATGCCGGTCGTCTATGTGTTAAGGGCGAAATTCATAAACATTTTGTGAAACCTCTGTGGACTCGTCTTGAATTTTGCGTATTGTTTGAAGTAGAGGTGTAAGAACTGACTCAAACCGATTTAGTCGATCAATATTTTACCCTAAAATTATTCAATTCAATTCTAGTCTGATACTTCAGGTAGCGTGGGGATCCATTGGTTTGTATCTCTTGTGTTAGATCGGATCACTGGAAGATCTAGATTATCTAAAAATCGACGAGATAACTTACATAAGAAGAACAACGCTAATTATGGTTAAAGTCAGTACATGTACTTTTTTCTCTCCTTCCCGCTATAGCCATACTGTTTACAACAACAAAGATTCTCTCACTATTCAGGACATTCAGTACACAGATACAAAAAACTTTCCTTTTCAGAAATGCACGAGCCCCCATACTACAGGAACTACAGCAAATGGAGACTCCTCATTCACAGTGTTGTGACGTCCAAGTATTTCGACTTGGCCATCGCAGCTGTCATTGGTCTGAATGTGATCACGATGGCGATGGAGTTCTACATGATGCCCATGGTGAGAATCTTGTGGAAATGCTTTCCGAAAAAATACATGATTCTATGGGACCTTTTTTTTGAATGAACATTTATTTAAAGAGAGGTCTATAACAATCGAAGTCCTTGCCCCAGTTATGGGACCTTAATGTGTTCGTTTGTTTGTTTTTCTTTGAGACCCTCAGGAAACATTTGACGTCTGTGAATTTTTTTTGGGGTGAATCAATCAAAGGCCTCTAATATTTTAATTAGAGGTACATGGTTCCCCAGGTACCTTAGTGTGATAGTATAAGTGTATACTCATAATTATTTTATTTGATTCATTTTAAGTACTTATATATTTATTATGTTATTGTTATTCAAAATATTGTAATGAAATGATGTACAAAAATAAAGCACAAATCTTGTTTAAAAAAAAAAAAAAAAAAAAAAAAATTGACTTCGATATTAGGCTTGTGAGAGGAAGATTTTGTAAAATGCAAATTTATGGTACTTCAAATTTCCCAATCTGTTCATTTCCAATTGTTAGATGATCTTTATTTGAATTTTCTGTCCTCACTTTTTGCAGGCTCTCACCTATGCTCTGAAAATCTTCAACTATTTCTTCACCGCGGTTTTCATCCTGGAGTGTATCATGAAGCTTCTAGCCCTCGGATTCCATATTTATCTCAAAGACAGGTAGGTTTTTCCTGAAGATTATTTTATTTACCTGATCATTTTCTTCATATTTACCTCATGAGCACATTGATACAAGTTAAGCCAGTTTAGGTATTTTCAAAATGCCTGAACAAAATTATTTACCAGATAGATGTTGGCAAACTGTTGGCATAATGGGACTACCTGTCTTGCGCTGACAGTCTAAATAAAGCACTACTTATACTTATATTTATAGATGTACCTTCCATGATTTATCATTACGAAAACTTATACACCTACTATGATTAATATAAACGATTTGTGCCAAACTTCTTGATGGTTTTAAGATTTAACTTTCAGATAAGTTATATCAAACACCTAATCTTCGGATTATTTTTTTGATGTGGCTTCCAATTTTTTGATCATAATGATTTTTAAAATAGTCTCATAAACAATCGAGATGACAGTACGAATCAAACCCTCGCATGAAATCAACTCTACCATTTCAGATGGAACATGCTGGACATAGGCATTGTCATCCTGTCTATTGTTGGCATTGCCTTGGAGGAGGTGGAATCCAAGATCATCCCCATCAACCCCACCATCATTCGAGTCATGAGAGTGTTGAGGATAGCCAGAGGTATGTTTCAACTACAATCGAACCTGAATTTAAGAGGAACCTCGATAAGAGAGACCAATTTCCAGGTGAAATTTACCTCTCTATAAGGTAAAATGACGTCTTTGTAGGAGAAATCTGGGTGTACGAGAAAAAATCTGGTCCCTTGAGTCCTCTTAAATCCAGGTTTGACTGTACTCGCTTCTTTTAAGTACATTTCATTAGTAGGAATGATGTGAATTTGGTCAATATTTTTTTTTCAATTTATTGTTTTTGGGGTTGTTGTAGCCAGCTTAGTTACATCTGGAGGGGAATTATGGTCTCCAGTCAACTAGATAGTTTCAAGGGTTCACGTGAGATACATTTTTTTAACTACTTTGGTGATATTACAACAACATTACCACTAAAGTAACCATTTACTAATATCGACCTCACTCATACTAAAAGGGACCAGATGAACAGAAGAGCATGAAATGCAATATTGAATACGAATCGAATCAAACTCACGATGGGCGACAATCAATTCACTATGACTTCGCTCAACCCATCTAAACTTGCTGAAACCTCTCCTCCCTGAAACAAAGCCCCTAACAGTACAAAAGATATTGTACTTCAAGAGGATTGTAATGAAAAAACTGTAGAATGAAAATAAATCAACTTATTATTATTATTATTTCAGTTCTGAAGCTTCTCAAAATGGCCAAAGGGATTCGCGCCCTTCTCGACACGGTCATGCAGGCCCTGCCTCAGGTGGGCAACTTGGGCCTCCTCTTCTTCCTCCTCTTCTTCATATTCGCGGCCCTGGGCGTGGAACTGTTCGGCCGGCTGGAGTGCTCGGATGAGCTGCCCTGTCAGGGGCTGGGCGAGCATGCGCACTTCAGCAACTTTGGAATGGCGTTCCTGACGCTCTTCCGAGTGGCCACCGGGGACAACTGGAACGGCATCATGAAGGTGAGGGTGTGAAGCTCTAGGAAGAATCATCTAGTGCAATTTCTCACTTTTCTGTTTATACTGATCATGATAGAGAGGTTAGTTGATGGCATGGATAATCAGAACTATTACCTGCTGATGAGAGCAAATAAGCTCGAAACAGCTGTCCAGGTATGTTCTGATATTAATGCGCATCTAGTACAATTTCTCACTTTTCTGTTTATACTGATTGGGTAGATTGCTCTTAAGTGTGTCTAAAATTTGATAATATATTGGCTTTTCATGGCTATTTGTTTACATTTTTCTGAATACAGTCAAATCTGGATATAAGAGAACAATTTTTAGATCAAATTTACCTCTGTATAAGAAAAATAACCATTATAAAATGAAAACCTGTATATTAAAGAAAAAATCCGGTCCCTCGAGTTCTCTTATATCCAGGTTCGACTGTAAATGACATGGTAAATCTTGAAAGTGAACAGGTTTTACAAACACTTGATTAAATTGGAAATTTGTGACTCCAATCAGACATATTATTATTTAATACTTTATTGGCAAACTACATAATACATACTACAACACAGGGCATTAAATAAAAAGAACTCAATAGAATATGCAGAGAACCAATGGGCGAGATTAAAGCCTGTGGCTTTCTCTTCCACCGAACCGCATAGGATTTAGGAAAGGATTTTTAATCGGATTTTTTCAACCAACTTCTTCCAGGACACACTTCGGGACAATTGCGACGACCGCGCAGACTGCGTGCGCAACTGTTGCGTCTCCGCCGGCATTGCGCCCATCTTCTTCGTCATCTTTGTCCTCATGGCGCAGTTCGTGCTGGTCAATGTGGTGGTGGCTGTGCTGATGAAGCATCTGGAGGAGTCACATAAACAGGTGTGTTGATGAAACCGAGCTCGGTAGCTTGATCGATAAGGCGGCGGATCCTTGTTCAAGTTTTGTTTTGTTAATTTTAATTTCTATGTATGTATATATTCTATGTCATTTGTATATAAAACTTGATCCAACATGTTTAATAATAACTATAATATTAAAAATAGTTGGGTGGAAGAGATTGCCAAAGGCAATAACCCCGCCCTTTAGTTAGGACATATATTGTGTATATATTTATTTATTTTTTCTTATTTTTTTTTCTATTAGATTGTATTTTAATTTGTAATTATTTGTGTTGTAAATAATATGTCCTATTAATAAAGTGTAAATAAATAAATAAATAAAATAACACGAATATGATGACTTGATGAACCACTTTGAAGAGTTTGACATATAAATTAGTAATTCAACAAACTGACAACGTTCTAGCGAGCTGAAAAATTCAAGTCCTAAAGATTCTTTAATAATATTAATAATAATAAATACCCGGTGTACGGGAGTATATTTACGAGAATAGCCCTATTTACAATGTCAACAATAAACATGTCAATAAATATACAATGATTAAAATAAAATAATGTTAAAAAGTAATATAACAAGATGATAGGTAGATGTATTTCTAAGATGTGAAAAATGTGATGATCTTTAAATTAATTAGTCACTATTGAGATTTATTAATTCACAAGTGAGAACAAATAAAAACTCCCTGATATAATCGTGTGATAAGTTGACAACCAACAAACAAGATATTGAGATCTCGTTTGAACTTCTGACTAAAAGACTCTATCGTCCTACGCCGCGCACCGGCAGTATAAATAAAGTATCTGTTGTTATTGTTGTTGTTGTAGCCAGCTTGGCTACAACTGGAGGGGTGAGTGATGGTCTCCAGGCAACTTTATTTCAAAGTTGACTCGTCCTGAATCACATATTTCTATGTGCGATCAACCATCATGAGGACTTGGACTTTTCTGTACAAGCCATTAAACTCTTAGGAAACTGCAAGCTAGCCTGGCTTGTAAGGGTTGGCTAGTCTGTTCTCTGTTTATAGTCCTCTAGCGAGACACTGGTCTTCTCCCTGTTTAATTGTGGTTTGAAAAACTTTAATTTCCAGATGGAGGATGAGCTGGATATGGATGAGCAGTTGGAGAGGGAGATAGCTGCAGCGGAGGCTATGGCAGAAGATGAGGACGAGGAAGACCTCTGTCTGCAACTTGCGATTCAGCAGGACATGAGTCTGCACAGACCTCTGGCCAAGGTGTCTTCTCTGCCCAACGACTTCACGTTTACCAGTCTGACAAGTGAGTTTGTTGAATGTAAAATACTTAAGGCGCAATTTAAATACGTTTTTGTAATTTGCGTATTTTCTTATACAGTATGTTTCAGAAAAGGTGGCCACCCCCTCGTAACTTTTGAACGCGAAGGAATTTATCAATTCTGTAAAGTCCTAGGTATAGGAAGTGCCCTATTAATTTTTCCGTAAATTAATGGTGTTCTCGAATTTGGCATTTTTAGAGGTGAAAGTCTGCAGTGACATATGTTTTTTATGCTTTAAATCGCAAGAAAACTTAACGGAGAAGCGATTAAGATCATAAAAAAAGCCATTTAACCTGCTAGTTTTTTCACGACAGTGTCCGGTAAAGTGGGTGAATGTGTTTAGGAGGTTGGTGAGTTTCTTACGAATGGAAGGTAACACCCCCGTTATGATAAGACCATGCAGTTGAAACGCGATATTAAACCCAAAAAAAAAAAATCATACTGGTGTTGCTAGTAATGAATACCAGGTCTCTAAATAAAATTCTAACTATCTCGATATTTAAGAGAAAAAAATACCAGGTCAAGTACCAAACTCTTGAGGGTGAAAATTAAACCAATTCAATTATTTTAAAGAGGAGAAGAGAGAGAGAAAAAGAGAGAGAGAAAAAAAATTATCCGGCACTGGTTTAGGAAAATAATCTTCATTTAATTTCGCATTTAGTAATGTTAATTGAAGTATTATTCCCTTATTAGGTATTATTTATTTTCTATGCCAATTGTGTTTCCTCAACAAAAAAAAAAATCCAATACGAAATTCACCCACTTTACCGGACACTGTCGTGAAAAAACTTGCAGGTTTAATGGCTTTTTTTATGATCTTAATCGCTTCTCCGTTAAGTTTTCTTTCGATTTAAAGCATAAAAAACATATGTCACTGCAGACTTTCACCTCTAAAAATGCCAATTTCGAGAACACCATTAATTTACGGAATAATTTACGTGAGAAAAAAAGTATTTTTACAAAAACCTTACTATGACCCTGATTAGAAGTAAACAAGAATATTTTTTTGATTTCATATGGTGTAAAACAATATTTTGAACCTATGACCATAAAAAAGTACTAAAAAATCTAACTAACGCTGAAATAAAGGGTGTAACAGTTTTGAAACTTGCACCCTTCTAGCTCCGCCCCTGATAAGGTTTTTGAAAATTTTAAAAGCTTATTATACTATTATTATAACTATTATTATATTATACTATTATTATTATATTATACTATTATATTAGCCTAACTTAGACTTTAATTAACAGGAATAAAAAATATAGCATTCCATTTAAAATTCGCGAGAAAAATGAAAAAATATGGCCTAAAAGACGGAAGGGCCGACCGGGGCCAAAAATAAATATGACCACAGGATGGGCCATAGGGCACTTCCTATACCTAGGACTTTACAGAATTGAAAAATTCCGTCGCGTTTAAAAGTTACGAGGGGGTGGCCACCTTTTCTGAAACATACTGTATAGGAAAAACTGATGATAAATCATTACCTAAGTTCTTGATTTTGTCTATTCATTTGAATGTAATATACTTAGGGCGCAATTAAAATACGTTTTTGTAATTTGCGTATTTTCTTAGATAGGGAAAACCGATGATAAATCATTACCTAAGTTCTTGATTTTGTCTATTCATATGAATGTAATATACTTAGGGCGCGATTAAAATACGTTTTTGTAATTTGCGTATTTTCTTAGATAGGGAAAACCGACAATAAATCATTACTTAAGTTCTTGATTTTGTCTATTAATTTCTCCCTTTGTCTGATCTTGTATCTCAGTGGTCAAGGTGCCTGGTAATCCATTGGTCGCTTGATTGAAACCCAGCCGGGATATGACAAGTTATCCTCCCATTTGGTGTTTTGACCCCATTAAAATACGTCTTGGGCTTACTGCTGGAATTATGGTACTCATTAGTCCTAGTCGGGCAGTATGACTATAATAAAACCGATATTCTAGTCAATCTTTAATGTTATAATTTATCCATTTATCTTACTACTGTTTTATTTGCCTTTCATGTTTGTTCTTACCGTAATACTTAAAATTTCTTTTTCTGTTTACAAATTTACTATTAATATTAAAATATTTGTAATTTGTATAAAGGATAAAGTCCGTTTATATACACCCGTTTACCAGGCCATATTACATTTCATATAAATAAGGCGATACTTACTTACTTTCCCTGTCCTCTTAGTTCCTCGGTCAAATTTTGTACTTCCAATACTCTGAAATATTTAGGGCTTTTTCGTTTGCCTGAAGTAGATCATCCAGTGTGCAGCGGTTTTCTAGTAGACGACATACTAGAAGATGCTCATGTGTTTGGACTTCCCCACATTTATCATTTTCTTCATATCCCCACAGTTTCATAAGGCGATACTATTATTATATTCTAGATCGCCACATTTATCATTTTCTTCATATCCCCACAGTTTCATAAGGCGATACTATTATTATATTCTAGATCGCACGAACTCGGACGATGATTACCGGAGATGGTCGATCACGTCGTGGAACAAGATCCCCGACGCGAAGAAGAAGCAGCGTCGCCAGACCCTGCAGGGACAGAGCCTGATACCGCCCGCCTATCCGGCCCTGGGGTGTCCCGCCATCTACGCCTCGGCCAGTCCACAGCGGTACAACTTGGTGAGTCAATCAATCAAATATTTTATTGTGTAATAATTATACATTGTACGTCTTACACATTTTTTTTTTTTTCATTAAAATTCAATTAAAAATGAACAAATAAGTTTGTAAGAAAAATGAAGAAGAGAAGTAGAAAGGAGAGAAGAGAAGAAAAGACTGACTTAAGAAAAAGGAGGGAAAATTAGAAAAAGGTAAAAAAGAGGGAAAAAGAGTAAAAGGAACCAAACATTATTTACCCCTTGACCACATTTTACCACCTGAATTCCTCTATTTTGTATGGGGCAATATCAATAAGTCTTATTTTAAGTTGTTGTTTGAAGTGATCTTTATTTTCTTGTTTAATAATATTTGGCAAGGAATTATAAAGTTGAATTCCTTGCTTCAGAAAAGATCTAAGTCCTTTCAGCCAGCGTCGATGGCACGTTGAATACACCAAGACTATGTTCCAAAAAGCGTTCTCACTCTAATCAACAAATCTCCTTTTCAACCCTCAAATTTCTTTCAAATAACGAAAGACTCTGTGGCGTAACGGTTTTGACTACTGCCCGTAGTCCAGAGATCCAGAGATTCACCACACAGAAAATTCTGTTCCCTCCGTACATGTGAGGTTGGCATTTCCGGCCCTACCCAGGCTGGGTGAGGTTAAAGTGGGTAGCTGGTGCGATTCCCAGCGAATGGAGGGTAAAACCACCGTCCTAATGCAGAACGTTAAATCAAATAGAATCGTTGGCGTTAGGAAAGGCATCCAGCCGTAAAACATGTGCCAAAACCAACCAAACTCAACCATGAGGTTGAACAACGTCGACCCTGCTTGAGCGGGATAAGACAGAGTAAAAAAAAACGCACTATCTGAATTTATCATTTAAACAAAATTTGACGGTCAAAAGGCGAGAGGTGCTTTCTAGAAAGAGGTCAAGTTCTTGTTCTGTCATTGATGTTAAGCAACGTCCAGCGAGGTTGGCACTTGGATGAGTAATCAATCAAAGTCGAACCCTCGTGATGCTGGTTCCCGGTCCATCCAGACTGAGTGAGATTAATGTGGGTAGCTGGTTGGTTTTTTTTCTTAAAACAAATTATGTGAAATTTTGAAGAGCCAATGAATAGTTTTTTTTTTTTTTTTTAAACAAAACAAAAAATATAAAGTAGAAAAATAAAAATGTCTCTCCAAATTTCTAGTTCCTACAAAATTTCTTCTACAAGTGGATATTATTAACACTCGTCAGACATATCGACCAATGTTTCAAGATCTGAAAGTTTTGAGGTGATTGGAAGCTCACTTAATGAAATGGATGATAAAAATCCAATAATCTACCGGGAAAGAAATATCAGAATACCTAATGTTGAAATGATCCATTGACATTATTCCCTGAAGAAGATAGTCGAAATCTATCGGTTCAATCTAATACAGAAATGCAATACTGATGAGCACGATGCCAGAATCCTAAGTATGGAGGAAATATTGTATATTTTATTTTAGAAAATGTAAATCAAACATAATATTATTTCTATTATGAAAGACAAACTCGAAAGAAAATAAGAAGCTAAATCACTGAATGATTTCCAGTGCTGAGGAGCTGAAACTTTACACTAAGGTTTCTCTCTCTCTGTAGATGTGCGATGGGATAGGATTTAAAGCAACTGTGAAGAGACGCAAGCGACAAAGAAAAAACCTTTGTAGCGACGAAGTACTGAGTTAGAACAAGCAAAACAAATCCATGTTTCCTCATTGATAAAAAAAAAAGATGAAAATCAATTCAAGTGAAGTCAAAGTTGTGGAATAACTGAAAAATTTATCAAGTTCACAAGTACCTACGAATTAAAACGAACTCAAAATTGCCTGGATTGGTATTAGGTACTACTAAAGAGTTCATCCTCAAAATTCTAAATTGTAGTAGATATTGAAATTCTAAAGTAATTAGGTAACCACCAAATTCAAGAGTATAAATTATAACCGAGGCAAACTATATCTTTGTTCCCCTGGCATGCGAAACAATGGGGCCTTGGAGCAAGGAGATGAAGAGCTTTTTTAAAACTGTTGGTGATGGCTTGGTTCGTCTCACTGGCAATAGGGCCGCCAAGGCTTTCCTCTTTCAGAGGATTTCTTTGGCGATCCAACGAGGAAATGCTACCTGCATGTTAGGTACATTGCCTCATGCAAGTGGAATGGATCAAGTCTCTTTCCTGTGATTTTAAAATTGATCAATTTAATAAATAAATAAACTGTTCAATACAATTATAAAAAAAAAAAAAAATTGTAGTAAACCTCCAAATTCTTAATTGTAGGAGAATTCAAAATTCTAAAGTATTCTAAATTGCCGTAGACCCAAAAATTCAGAAGTATACAAAATCGTAAATTTTAGTACACTTCAAAATTCTAAATTAAAGCTCAAAATTCGGTAGTATGCAAAATTATAAAATGTAGTAGACTTCAAATTACTAAAGTATTCTAAATTATTGTAGACCTCAAAATTCAGAAGTATTCAAAATTCTAAATTGTAGGAGACTTCAAAATTCTAAATTAAAGCTCAAAATTCGGTAGTATGCAAAATTATAAAATGTAGTAGACTTCAAATTACTAAAGTATACTAAATTATTGTAGACCTCAAAATTCAGAAGTATTCAAAATTCTAAATTGTAGTAGACTTCGAAATTCTAAAGTATTCTAAATTGTTGTAGACCACAAAATTCAGAAATATCCTAAATTATAAAATGTAGTAGACTTCAAATTACTAAAGTATCCTAAAATTCTTGTAGACCTCAAAATTCAGAAGTAATCAAAATTCTAAAATGTAATAGACTTCGAAATTTTAAAGTATTCTAAATTGTTGTAGACCACAAAATTCAGAAGTATCCAAAATTCTAAAATGTAATAGACTTCGAAATTTTAAAGTATTCTAAATAGTTGTAGACCACAAAATTCAGAAGTATCCTAAATTCTAAATTGTAGTAGACTTCGAAATTCTAAAGTATTCTAAATTGCTGTAGATCTCAAAATTCAGAAATATCCTAAATTATAAAATGTAGTAGACTTCAAATTACTAAAGTATCCTAAAATTCTTGTAGACCTCAAAATTCAGAAGTAATCAAAATTCTAAAATGTAATAGACTTCGAAATTTTAAAGTATTCTAAATTGTTGTAGACCACAAAATTCAGAAGTATCCAAAATTCTAAAATGTAATAGACTTCGAAATTTTAAAGTATTCTAAATTATTGTAGACCTCAAAATTCAGAAGTATTCAAAATTCTAAATTGTAGTAGACTTCGAAATTCTAAAGTATTCTAAATTGTTGTAGACCACAAAATTCAGAAATATCCTAAATTATAAAATGTAGTAGACTTCAAATTACTAAAGTATCCTAAAATTCTTGTAGACCTCAAAATTCAGAAGTAATCAAAATTCTAAAATGTAATAGACTTCGAAATTTTAAAGTATTCTAAATTGTTGTAGACCACAAAATTCAGAAGTATCCAAAATTCTAAAATGTAATAGACTTCGAAATTTTAAAGTATTCTAAATAGTTGTAGACCACAAAATTCAGAAGTATCCTAAATTCTAAATTGTAGTAGACTTCGAAATTCTAAAGTATTCTAAATTGCTGTAGATCTCAAAATTCAGAAATATCCTAAATTATAAAATGTAGTAGACTTCAAATTACTAAAGTATCCTAAAATTCTTGTAGACCTCAAAATTCAGAAGTAATCAAAATTCTAAAATGTAATAGACTTCAAAATTCTAAAGTATTCTAAATTGTAGACCTTAAAATTCAGAAATATTCAAAATTCTAAATTGTAGTAGACTTCGAAATTCTAAATTGTTGTAGACCTCAGAATTCGGAAGTATAAAAAATCGTAAATAATAGTACACTTCAAAATTCTAGTAAAATTTCGAAATTCTAAAGTATTCTAAATTGTTGTAGACCTCAAAATTGTAGTACACTTCGAAATTATAAAGTATTCTAAATTGCTGTAGACCTCAAAATTCACAAGTATCCAATATTCTAAATTGTAGTACACTTCGAAATTCTAAATTATTCTAAATTCTTGTAGACCTCAAAATTCAGAAGTAATCAAAATTCTAAAATGTAATAGACTTCGAAATTTTAAAGTATTCTAAATTGTTGTAGACCACAAAATTCAGAAGTATCCTAAATTCTAAATTGTAGTAGACTTCGAAATTCTAAAGTATTCTAAATTGCTGTAGATCTCAAAATTAAGAAGTATTCAAAATTCTAAATTGTAGTAGACTTCGAATTTCTAAATTATTCTAAATTCTTGTAGACCTCTAAATTCAGAAGTATTCAAAATTCTAAATTGTAGTAGACTTCGAAATTCTAAAGTATTCTAAATTGTTGTAGACCTCAAAATTCAGAAGTATCCAAAATTCTAAATTGTAGTACACTTCGAAATTCTAAAGTATTCTAAATTGTTGTAGACCTCAAAATTCAGAAGTATCCTGAATTCTAAATTGTAGTAGACTTCGAAATTTTAAAGTATTCTAAATTGTTGTAGACCTCAGAATTTGGATGTATAGAAATTCGTAAATTGTAGTACACTTCAAAATTCTAAAGTAATTTAGACCTCAAAAATTTTGTATTCTAAATTATTGTAGACTTTAAAATTCAGAATTATCCAAATTCTAAATGGTAGTATCCAAAATTGTAAACTGTAGTAGACTTTAAAATTCACAAGTATTCTAAATTATTGTAGACATCAAAGTACAGAAGTATCCAATTATTTCTAATTGTAGTAGACATCAAAATTCAAAAGTATTCTAAATTGTTGTAGACCTCAAAATGCAGAAGTATACAAAATTGTAAATTGTAGTACACTTCAAAATTCTAAAGTAATTTAGACCTCAAAAATTTTGTATTCTAAATTATTGTAGACTTTAAAATTCAGAATTATCCAAATTCTAAATTGTAGTATCCAAAATTGTAAACTTGTAATCCAGAGAGGAAATTGCTCAAGTATTCTGAGTACTTTGCCCTCTGGATTGCAAATGGCAGAAATTTATTATCTGTAAAATAAAATAAATTAAAAAAAAAAAAAAAAATTGTAAACTGTAGTAGACTTCAAAATTCACAAGTATTCTAAATTATTGTAGACATCAAAGTACAGAAGTATCCAATTATTACTAATTGTAGTAGACATCAAAATTCAAAAGTATTCTAAATTGTTGTAGACCTCAAAATGCAGAAGTATACAAAATTGTAAAATGTAGTAGACTTCAAAATTATAAAGTTTGCTAGACCTCCAAATTCAAAAGTATTCAAATTTCTAAATTGTTGTAAAATTCATAAGTATCCAAAAATGCCAAAACTATACTGTAGTAGACTTTAAAATTCAGAAGTATCCAACATTCTAAATTATCGTATACTTAAAAAAAAATCTAAATTATTTTAGACCTCAATTTTTTTTGTATTTTAAATCAATGTAGACCTCAAAATTCAGAATTATCCAAATTCTAAATTGTAGTAGGCTTCAAAATTCAAAAATATTCTAAATTGTAGTAGACCTCAAAATTCAAAAGTATTCAAAATTCTAAATTCTAGTAAACATTGAAATTAAAAAGAATAAGGTACAAAAAGAATAAGGTAGCAAATTCAAGAGTATTCAAAATTATAAAGTGTGCTAGACCTTCAAATTCAAAAGTATTCAAATTTCCAAAATTTAGTAGATTTTTTTTATATGTTTTTCACAGAAAATAATGTTTTGCGTCTCTAATTCCAGCTGATTCCGTCCGGTAGTGCAGGGAGGGGAGAAGAGGGGGTGAAACGCGTCAAGTCCGACCAAATCGGTCGCCGAAAATCCGTCCGGGTCCGAACCCGGGCCTCCCTCTCGGGAGACTCAACCGCTGTGATCCAAGCCGAAGAGGTGGAGGTGCACGAAGCTCCTTCCTCGACGAAGGCCAAAGCTGTACTGAGCTTGACTGAGCTGATCTCAAGGCCGCTGAATTCAACGCGACGCAGGTTTTCGTTGAGGACTACGGCGCGCTCTGGTGGAAGTCGAGTGAACCAAACGGCTGAATCACCAGGTGAGATGCTCTACATTTTTTTTGTAAGATCCCTCCATCCACCCCTGTTGGGCGATTGAAAGGGGGCACCTGCTGGCATCAATCCCCCATTCAAACCTCCATACAGTCATCTTATGGATGCTCTACATCTAGTGGTATAGTAGTAACAATTAGTAGATAATCCTGGTGTAGGTTAGTATAGTGAAGGTGAGGCGTGTGCAAGCCTACAACGATATACGGACATGTATCGCAGAATTGTTAACTTCGGGTACTCGAAATGGAACTCGGTTAGGGGGTTTCATTAGCACTACTATCTTCTACTTATGTGACTATTCTTTGCTTGTTGTTATTTCACGTGCTTAGCTAACACAAGAGTTGTTGGTTCCTAATCAGGTTTAGTTTTCAATAACTCTTGCCTTCAAAATCCTTCAATAACTCTAAGCGTGCTAGGCTGCTTAGTATTTCCTTTGTCCAGTTCTTTTTTATTCTAATCGAAGGCGAGCTAATTTTTTTTTTCCTAACTTGAGTGACATACATGACGAGATAGTTTTGATCATCTACATTTATTTTATCACTAAACGTCATATTTCCTCCACAGAAGACATCTCCCCAGACTGCGTGAACCCTTCCGTTCTTCTCGTGCCTCCCTCTTACGTCGAAGTGTCAGAACTCACCGCACAAACCTCCCCTGTGTCGCCCACCGGAGCCACAACCAAGCCGCACCCACACATATCCGAAACCAACATCGACATTCCGAGTACCGCAGGGCTACCTGATCTCACCCAATCAGCGCGCGCACTTCCCGACATTACGAGCACAACACCTGGTGGCGAAAATCGGAACCTCCTCGGGCAAGATCGGAGCTCGATCGCGCAAGATCGGAATCAGTTCCGACTTCACACGAGGCAACTGAAGAGCAGCGGACGACAGCAGTCCATGTCGGATCCGAGTTCCATCAATGTCAACTTGAAGAACACTCTGGACGTACGAATACACAGCGATAGTTCAGTGAACAATACTTGATCTAGGATGGAACTTGAGGAATCCAACAAAACTTGATCTAGGATGGAACTTGATGTAGGAAAGAAGGTGGAGCATCTGATATTACTTGACCCAGAGAGGATCAAAATGCAACATTTCTGTATACTTGTGAAGTACAAAAACTTTATGAAAATGAGCAATTGTCTATATTGAATCCATGGAACAGGACTATTCAAGGAACAAGAAAATTAGGACAGAAAAACAGTTTTTCAAGCATGGTTGAAAAGTTTCTTCTGATTACCTACTCTGGAAACTTCTGAATTCTGCTTTATCCAGTCTTTTACTCTAGAAATCGATTGGAAAATTTGCTTGAAAACTTTAATTTACTTGATTGTAAAAATAAATCCATGAGATATGAGTTGAAATAGAGATCAAACTTGTACTTCAATACATATTTTGAGCGTGAAGTTGACTTCTTATTCATATTTTTAGAGTTAAAAGAAGGATGACTTGTAAATATTAGGTAATTAACCCTCGGTAAGGATATGGGTGATTGTGTTCGTATTGGGTACCTCATAGAGGTTTTAGATAAAATAAATGCTCGTTTCTCATTTTAGACTCCTAAATGTCAATTGAAATAATTAGAAGTGATGATTTATTGTGAATTAGAGTGAACTTGAGAATTTGTCAAGAATAAATTAATAAAAATAAATAAAAACGTCCAGAAATATGAATTTTTTTGAAATCGGAGCAAAAAAAAAATATTTTTTTTTTTTTTTTTGTGGACCATGAAAAATTAAAATAGCTGGAACATTTTGGTTCTGTTTGAAGATAGATTTTTACTGGTAGACACTAGCAACATTGATTTATTGAAACCTTGAATCATATTTCATTGTGTTTTTCTCATAAAATACTACGAAAACATTTGATAAACACACAAACTATTATAAATATCAAACATACAGTGTGTCACTTTGGAAGTGCAAGTTAATAATTAAAATATTATGTACTTTTAAAAAAGAAAAAAAAAATAGTTAGGTATCAATTACATATTTAAGGAATTCAAAATTCACGAGACGAATGTTATATATAAATAAAAAAATGCTTAGATAACTCTTATTAGATTATTTTAGATTAAATATCTCTGTTATGAATTTTGTAATAAGTAACTATTAAGTTAATATTGTGTTTAGGAGATCTTGTTACTTAGTTTTGTATTTGTTATAAGCTATTAGCAGTGGCGGGGGTTCAGAGTAAAATTACCTATGAACCATCCGCCACTGCTCAGTCATAAGTTTTGATTATTTTATTTGTTTCTAAAGCACAAAAAAATGAAAAGAAAAAAAAATTAAAAAAAAAAAAAATAATAATAATAAACAAAAGGATGAAATATAATCGACATTTAAATAAAAAAAATTCCAATCAATAATTATGTATTCAATCTTGGGTCAATGTAAAATAAAAATGTCGTTTCAAGGATTTTAACAAGTATTTGGGGAAAATCCTACAAAAGAATTTGAATAGCGTGACGAACGCCGCCAGTCAAAACTCGTAGGTATATAAATTTATTCTATTTATATAAAATATTCGAGGCCAAAACCAATCAAACTCAACTATGAGGTTGAACAATGTCGACCCTGCTTGAGCGGGATAAGACAGAGTAAAAAAAGAAGAAGATATAAAATATTTTATTTAAAGTGCTGTTCAATAACACATTATTATCATTATCCAGATAACATTATCACATTATCCAGCTAAAAATAATTAGAATCCCGCTTTACCAAGGCGGTTTGACAACATACAGTCTATTGAATAAGACAAATAAAATGAAATCTTTAACTTAATTAAAGCTTATGACGTCATTATTCTCGTAGTGATGTAGACAAAACGGAGACTTTATATTTCTATCAGGTGGTTCGAATTTCTTTGTTTTTTCCGTCTAATCTACTGGCTAGTATCCTTAGGAGATGTTTTTTTTTTATCATATCCCGTACCTTCAACAAATTTGAAACCTCTTTGCTAGAATCCAAAAATGGTGTAAAAAAACATTACTATTTTTTATTTCAGTGAATTTACTATAGAATTATTGTTTTACAAACTGTTCTCTACAGTCACTTCTCTCTTGCTGAGACGCGAGTTAGAACCTTGTTTCTATGTATATTTGCAGAAAAGTATCAATAACGTCTGTCCCGGTAGTAGTAAAGGCGACACTCTGTGAATCCACAGGTTGCAGAAGTCGTGGGTTCGAAACCCAGCCGGGACATGATAAGTTATCCTCCCATTTGGGATTTTTACCACATAATAATATGTCTTGGGCCTACTGCTGGAATAATGAGACTTTAATAGTCCTGATCAGGCAGTATAAATAAGGCGATATTATAATTATATAATAAGGAGCAGCGGAGTGCTCCGCTTGTGTGGTAAGACGCCCCACACCAATAAGGGACTAAGACTAATTATGAAACAGGATTATTTCATCTAAGTGGACACTATCCCTTAACAGTGAGCTATAGTGCGCTGTGATTGGTTGAAATTCCAACTGAAGGGCGTACTAAGGGATAGTGTCCACTTAGATTAAATAGATAAATACATACATACATCAAGCAAAACGCTAGTTTTGCAAAGCCAATAAAAACAAAATGAGCGTGTATACTTACGCTAAACCTAGTTCGTAAGTATTTTCTTTTGTAATTTTGATAGAAATGGACAAGAGTTTTACACTTCGTTCGCAATCTCTAGGTTTCACAGCTAGACTGCTGGTATAAACCCGCTTTCCCCTCTTTTTTTAGTTTATAAAGAAACCAATATATTTCTTTTTATATATTTTACAAACACCCGCCACCAGCGTTCAGCTGACAGGGTTGTTTAAAAATACATTTTTTGCCATAATTATATTTGTGAATGTAGAAATGTAACGAATAAAGAAACAAAAAAAATAAACAATAGTGTATCTGTACTCCCTGATATAATACTGTAGCTAGACTGCAGGTCTACTCCACCCACAGTCCTGGCCTACTCACTTTGTATAAGTCCTAATGTAGACTACACTAGTTTATTATACTAACTAAACAGAAGGTTCCTCAGCCAAGTTTCAAATGTGTTGTTTTCGAGGGAGATTTTTTAAAATTGATTAAAAAATGACTGAAATTCGAAGTTTTGAAGGAATGGCTTGGCTAGTCTACTCTCTGTTTAAAGTGGTGAAATCCCCCATCATCATGCGGAAGGTCCCGGGTTCGAATCCCAGAGGCGACAAAAATATGATTACAGATGTTGGTAAGGGACTCGTTGCGCTCGTGTTGACCCAGCAACACAACGCTCTCCTTTTCGTTACTATTTTTCGTTTTTTTATTCACTTCTGACTGATAGGATAAAATAGGAACTTAACCAATTGAAATATTTTATTTTACTCGAATTCGTGTTTTTTTTTTCGTTCCTTCTGAGCTTGATTCAAAATCAAGCTCTTTTTCTAGATGGTGTTTGATTTTAATCTAGAACCGTTGCACTTGTGAGGTGATTAAACCTCTACTCATGATTTTTTTTTTTTTTTTCCGAAGCAGACACAATGAATTTCTGAAGTAAAATTGGCTTCTTATTTGGTACATAGTTTCATTTATTATCTTACACATTGTTTTATTTATATTTTTAAAAACATCCATGAGATTTGGACGTTATCACCGAATGGACCGGAGTTTTTCGAGAGTTAGGTCCCATAAGTGCATATGGGTTGAAACTATGTTATTTCTAGATCAACTTTTCTTGTACCTTTAACCTTTCCTTTACTGTGTTTTCATTAGGTGTATTTTCGTCAGATCATCTCAAAAGAATCGAAAAATCCAGCCTCTGTGGCGTAATGGTTGTGACTACTGCCCATACTCCAGAAATCCCGAGTTCGATCCCCGGTTGGAGCAGACTTTTCGAAGAAAATTCTGTTCCCTCCAAACACGTGAGGCTGACATTTCCGGCTCTACCCAGGCTGGGTGAGGTTAATGTGGGTAGCTGGTACGATTTCCAGTGAATGGAGAGTAACACCCTTGTCCTGATCAGCAGTTTAAAAACAAATAGAATCGTAGGCGATAAGAAGGGCTTCCAGCTATTAAAAAGCGTGCTCTACCCTACCAAATACAACCATGAGGTTGAACAATGTCGACCCCAATAGCAACGTAAGCTAATATGGGATAAAGATAATGGAGATATATATCTCAAAAGAGTCGAAACTTTCAAATGAAATAATCACCCATCTTATTTGAAGTCGGCGCGTCGCTTTCAACTAGATCACAACGCTGGGCAAACAACCAGGCTACTCAAATAAAGTTTCATGTGAGCTGCCTGTGCAAAAGACTCACAAGTTGTCATCAATTTATAATTATATATAAATATTTAAACCTTCCTGTACATCAACAGGTGCCATACGACAAAGTATACTTTATAACATTTTTTAAAATTACCCTTTTAAAGTAGAATGTTTTTTTTTATATAAATAAATGAAAAACAGTGTCTTCTTTTTTTCGAGTATGGTCTGAGAAAAATACACGCAACTTTACCTACTGTCCAGTTTATAAGACGCAACAAAAAATACTATTTTATTTTAATTAAAAAAATCTGTAGATATGTCTTCATTTAAAAGAATCTTTATAAAGAATAGTTATTAATTAATTGGTAGGCTTTTCTGGACACATGAGAAATAGAGGAAAGGTTTGTTAGAAATAATCTAGTATTGTTAACTAAAATATTGTTCTATGAAATACAGCATTGGTGGACCTGCCATATGGACTCTGCCGTGCATCACTGAATTTTAAATAGTGTAGTACATATAATGTATTTTTTTTTTGGTAATTACATTACTTTCCTTTCCATAAGATAAATAAAGTAAAAAACAGAAATCCTGCACAGTTCTAAAAATTTAATAAATAAAAATGAGATAAAAAAATAAATAAGTAAATAAGTTGGTCTTTCTTTTCAACTGGGATACTTTCAATAATCAAAGCTTTTCATTACTCCTATTGCTTTATTATGTAACAGGATTAGTAATCCAAACCGACCCTTAGATTCTATCAGCTTTTTTCAATTGTTTTCAAGGTGAAAGTTAAGGCAAAGTGTCCACTAAGATTAACAAATCCTGTTTCATAATTTGGCCCCCAGTGTAACTAGTCGGACTTGAGTTGTAAAAACCATCACCCTACCTATCTCATTTGATTTCAAGATTCCACAGGACTCCAATGTTGTAAAATCTAGATTAAATATGTTATGTTTGTAATAAAATGTTATTTTCATCACCAGACACTATATTTTTTCTCATTTTCATTGGGTGGTAGCTCTGATATTTCTTTTTAGTTTTAAACAGTTGAGAATTTCATTTATGTAAAGAAACTGATTCAGATATTGATCTTTTTAGTTTGAACTGTACTGTTTTAACATTAAAGTTAAAACAAGTTGATAAAACTAGGATTTATCGAACAAAATTTCAACACAGAATCATTCAAGAGCATTTAAATCTAAAGACACTTTCTGATTTATCAAATTTCAGGATGAATAAAGAAAAAAAAATCAAATTCAACAAAATACACCGAGAAAAATTTCAACAGAAAACAACGAAAGAAATAAGTTATATTGAAATCTTGAAAATTAAAAATACAGGAAGGTTGGTTGATCCTAATATGAGAATAATCAGAGTTATCACCACATGATTAGATAACTTATTTTCTAATAGATATTTCTAATAAAAAAAGAAATAAAGAAAAACCATAAAAAAATATTTTAGTGACAATCACAATATTATGAAAATTTTATTTGCGTTTTTATTTTGTTTTACAAATTTTCAGATCTTATTAGAAGAAAAGTTTGAATGTATTATTTTGTGTTTTGCAAATATTTTATATTGCTTCGATACAAAATATTTGGTTTTCCCATTGGACTTCTATTATTATTATTTACCAAAACATGAAGGGGCAGTGAAAAGTTTTTCAGGACTCTTCTCTATATGTAGAGTTTTCTTCCTTGTAATTTAATATTGAGAAGTACACATGGAATGTTGATTTATTGATTTTTACCTCAGACTGGTAACAGTTAATTTAAATTTCCCAAGCCATATGGGAAATTTAAATAATAGCCATAATAGTTTATGGCTTGTGATAGAAGCAATGATAAAAGCTTAATCTTTGAAGAAGAGAAACTATTGTTATTGCCATATTTTCAGTTCGAAGACCACAACTAACTCACAAGTAATAAATATTAAAAATTGAGCCAGTTGTTGTTATTTATTTCAGTTTTTGTACATAGCACTCTTCAATTTTATTCCTTATTTACTTGCTTTCAACGAAACCAAAACTGATCTTATAAAAAATACAAAGGTTTAGAAAACATCAACAATTCAAATTGAAGACCGATTACCTACACCAATCTCAAACTTTGAGAGCAAGAAAAGAAAACAGTCGGTATATCTCATAATTTTTGATATTATCACGAGTAAAAAGAAGTGTTACCATTATAATTTTTGATATTATCAGGAGTAAAAAGAAGTGTTATCAATTACCTACACCAATCTCAAACTTTGAGAGCAAGAAAAGAAAACAGTAGGTATATCTTATAATTATTATTGATATTATCAGATGTAAAAAGGAGTGTTACCTTATTCATTTTCTCAGTCGATTTCTTTTATCTTCCTTTCTATATTATCAAGAGTAAAAAGGAGTGTTACCTTATTCATTTTCTCAGTCGATTTCTTTTATCTTCCTTTCTATATTATCAGGAGTAAAAAGAAGTGTTACCTTATTCATTTTCTCAGTCCATTTTTTTTTATCTTCCTTTCTTTCCTTTTTTCTTGCCTCCGCCAGCTGACGAGTCTTTCTGCTGGTTCTGTTCCGAGCTGGCTTGCTTTCCACTGCGGCTCTTCAGCTTGGGAATGACGGCGCCCAGATGAAGCATCACAGCTTCCCGGGAGGGGAAATCAGAGTTCACGGGGGTTCCGTCATCATTTTTCAGCTGCACCCGTGCACGTCCACGAACGAAATGCTCTTTGCTCACCTTGAATATTGTAGAATTAAGTTATCATAAGATTTGTGTTAATCACTTTCGTGATATCACTACTACTCAAACTCGCTTGACTAAATCTATGCTGAAACCAGGACTTGAACCACCGACCTCCAAGTTAAAAGTCCGCTGACTTATCGATCAAGCTACTGAGGTCGGAATAATGTAGAATTGATATTTTAATTAGGTATCTGACCAGTCAAAACAAAAAAAAAAAATTCATACCAGAAATAATTAAATTTCTTATTAAAAATGTCCTACATACAAAGATTGCGTTTATTAGAGAAAGCTGTCAACCACCTTAATTTTTATCAGGAATTAACAAGTATGAATATATACATATCTCCCTTGCCTCTATCCCATATTAGCTTATGTTGCTTTTGGGGTTGGCATTGTTCAACCTCATGGTTGAGGTTGGTAGGGTGGAGCACGTTTTTTTTATGGCTGGATGCCCTTCCTAACGCCAACGATTCTATTTGGTTTTAACGTCCTGATCTGGACGGGGGTGTTACCCTCCATTCGCTAGGAATCGTACCCAAATAGAGGGAATTAATAGAATAGAATAGAATAGAAATTACCTTGTTTATACTGCCGAGGTGAGACTAAAAAGTCCCTTTATTCCAGCAGTCTAAACAAGGTCTCGTTTATTTTCAAATTTAAACAAACATTTTGTACATACATTTAATATTCTTAATAGGTATGAATCCAAACAAAAAAAAGCAAAATGAGTAAGAAGTGTAAGAGTAGTGCTTGCCTATCAGTCAGTTAGTTATAAGATATTATTACCAATCAATCTTCTTCTTTTACTTTGATTTTTTCCCAAACCTACTTGGGTTTGCCATTTTTTCTAGTGTTTATCCATTTAATCAAATTTTTGACTGCCCAACAAATAAAATATTTTATTATTTCAGGTTTTGAACCTTGTATCTTCAACATCCCACCAACTAACATACTATACCCTCAAATATTGCTTTGAACAAGTTTTTCCATACTGTCCTAATCATACCTTTAGTTAGGACATAATTATGTTTTCAATTTTTTTTTTTTTTTTTTTTTCGTAGCCATGAAACAGGAGCTACTGTAGACGCTTGTGGTCTGTGTTGTAGCCTGCCCATCCCGTAGTATGCCTCCCCTCTGATGGGCGAGAAGTGACACAATACTTCCCATTTAGGTGCTGGGTCAACACGAGCGCACCGGAAGGTATCCCTTACAAACAATTGTAACCAAATTAAGAATAAAAAATTTTGTCGGCAGGGGTATCGAACCCGGGACCTTCCGCATGGCAAGCGAGTGCTTAACCACTGAGCTAATCGTGCGCTCTTTTTCTATTCTTTTTCATTTTTATTGTATGTATTGTTTTTTCATTTTTTCACTGTTAAAATTATTATTTATATGTACATAATGTCCTTTTGTATCTAATAAAGAATTTATATATAATAATAATAATAAACATTATCAACATGATACAGAAAGCAGTGATCCTCCAGACATGTCATATTACCAGGAAGTTTCTCAACTGCAAACAATGAAGATTTCCTGGGGCTTGAGATTTATCTCCGCCCCGTTTATTGTACTATCAATATTAATGTAAAATATACCTACAAATAATAATACCTTCAAATTTTGCTATCAACTTACCTCACGAGGGTAGAGTTTATTCTCAATCTGATACTTGAGTCCTGTTGTGGAGAGGACATCATCCATCTCCTTGTAGGTAGGATTGTCAACTGCCTTATTGCGGGGAATTCTGCGACCTTCAGCCAGCGTTTTCTTACGGTTGATGTAGGCAGGATAGATGCACACCCATCTGATAAATCAAAAGAAATTGTACAGAATTGAATACCCTAGTTGTTCATTTTTACTACTGAAAAATCCAAGTATAAATTAAAAGAATTTGCTCATATACCAAACTGAATTCCACGGCACATCAAATTTGAAGGTAGGAGGAGAAGAGTTTTAAAAGGGAGATAAGGATAGGAAGTGTGCATGCATTGTATAACTCTTACAATGGATTTTTTTCCTTTATGTTCAAACACGGACTTGATTCTATAGTATTTACTTCCTACTAACTTGTTAGTATTAAACCAATTTCAATTTTTCAAATAATGTTATTTATATACAAGGTTTTTTAGTCCAAAACAAGATTTAGTACACTCATAAATTTATTCGGTCCTGAAAGAGTTTTTTTGCAAAATATTAAAAAAATGCTTTGGGTTATTTTAGCTGCTTAAGTTATCGGTTACAATAATCCATATGCAATATTTTTTTACAACATGAAACTGTTAAAAGTCAAACACTAGAGGATGTAGTCAATTTACAGATTTTTAAATGGTTGGACTGAATTTTCATTTAAGAAACTTTACTAGGATTTGGTAGTACTTTTTTAAATAAACATTATTATTACTTGTTTTTTTGCGACATTGTTTTTTCTAAAACTATGCCAATGTTTGCGGTACTTTTTCGATAGACAGAATAATATTATTGTGTAATGAATACACGCTTTTTCTTTGGTATCAAACAATTTTAAGGTGGTGCAAAGTGACATATGGACTTGATTTTATTTACAAATCGATTTTTTTTTTTTTATTTAGCTTAAAATTCTGCACTGGTTCTATTTTACACACCATTTTTTCCGTTAGTCCAACATCGCAAACAAGCAAAATAAATCTGTCCCAGCGGTGAAGGTCACCATTTTGTATGCTACCACTACTTGCTTGGGACTCTTTAACAAGATGCAAAATAAACATAATAGACTAACATAGTTGCACAGAAAATTTGATTTTAATTGAACTAAGAACACGTTTTGGCTGTTTGCAACCTAAGTCGCATGGCCACCAAATGTAAATAGTTTAGTCAGTAAAAAATATTACAAACTGTTATTTTTTTATACAAAAGATTCCGACAAAATAACCAAAGAAACAAAAAAGGTTCAAACCCAGCACACAGAATTTGGTTAGACAACAACTTTTTTTATTAATGTTTTCAAAAATCAATTTCTGATTTGTTAGCATCAATTCAAAAGGTTTTCAAGGCTTTAGTGTTTTTTTTGTTTTTTTGCCAATGCCTTCGAATTGTGGATTCAGTTCAATTTTTTTACTATTTGAAGTGACCCATGATAGAATTTTGAAATTCTGTCATGAATGGTCACTCACCATAATCAGTTAAAACACCATAACTTTTTAGTTTAATTAAAAATCAAAGTTTTTCTTGCATATTTAGTCTTTATATTTAATTTTGCGTCTCTTTGACTGCCTATATACAGGGTGTTACAAAAAAAATATGTCTCACCTGTACAACACTTTAGTTTTGTTTTTCGATATGACTAACGAAAAATGTGTAAAATTAGACGAGAATTATTAATCCTAAATAAAAAATTAAAAAAAACTCGGTTTTAAAAAAAATCAAGTCATTATTTCACTTGTGAACCACCCTGTATAAAATTTTTTGATGCCAATTGAAAGTGCGTGTATTCATTACACAAACACATTCTGTTCTTGTTATCGAAAAAATTAACCGAACTTGAGTTATTCAAGATTTAGAAAAAAAATTGGTCGAAAAAAAACCACCCTGTATGTAATATTTTTGTTTGAAAAAGTACTCAAGAATCATTTAGAAGTAAAATTATCAAATAAAATTCAGGTCGATCCATTTAAAAATCGAAAGTTGACACCTCAATTTCTGACTTTTGAACCACCCTGTGTAAAAAAAATTTCATAACTGAAACCGCATAATTAGCACATGTACCCTAGATTTTTTTATTTTTCAAAAACTCTTTCAGGGGCCGAGTAATTTAAGGTGTCCAAGTTTGGTGGGACACCCTGTATACAGGGTCTTCATAAAGTCTCACCCAGGCCTAGGTTTCTCGAAAACGACTCAGAATATCAAAAAACGCAAAAACCGTATTCCTTTATATTTAGGGGGATTGATTTTCAGCCAAATTTTTTTTGCCTACACGGCCCCAGTCAGGCTGGGCATGGACCAACTTTAAAATCTTAAATAGAATGGTATGTCTTGTGGCATATTGTTTCAAAGGTCTTATTGAGAGAAGTTTATTACAACAAATTTTAGTGAGCTACAACTTACCGTTCTCGAGATACAGGGTCGGACGTCCTGCGTAATATCCATATATTATGACCTATAACTCGTTAACCGTAAATTATGGAGAAAATTTTTCTTGTTAATAATAACTCCTTATGGCAAGAACTTTCGAACAAGTTAAAACTTGATTTGTTTTTTCGTTAAATTTTTTTCGACTGTTCGTCCGGCTGGCTGACGAAACCGACCAGAAACTAACATCAACAGAGTATGTCGAATTATAACTTGTTCGAAAGGTCTTGTCATAAGGAGTTATTATTAACAAGAAAAAATTTCTCCATAATTTACGGTTAACGTGTTATAGGTCAAAATATATGGATATTACGCAGGACGTCCGACCCTGTATCTCAAGAACGGTAAGTCGTAGCACACTGAAATTTATTGTAATGAACTTTTCTCAATAAGATCTTTAAAACAATATGCCACAAGACATACCATTCTATTTAAGATTTTAAAGTTGGTCCATGCCCAGCCTGACTGGGGCCGTGTAGGCAAATTTTTTTTGGCTGAAAATCAATCCCCCTAAATATAAAGGAATACAGGTTTTTGCGTTTTTTGATATTCTGAGTCGTTTTTGAGAAATCTAGGCCTGGGTGAGACTTTATGAAGACCTGTATATTTTTTTTTAGTCTACATTTAAATTCAAAGATTTTTTTTTATTACATTATCATGAGAATTTTTAATTCAGGTCCTGATGAAGAGTTATACAAATTTGCACTTTTAGCCCAATAATATTTCAAAAAAGATGCTTGGGGTATATTTTCTAGCTTGCTTCTGTTCAACAGGTTACACAATAATTCACATATAGCAAGTATTCCTTACAAAGAACTCTATACAACATAGACAAGCTAGTTATAAAATAAAATGCAACTAGAGGCATGTAGCTCAATTGTAAAGACAGTTAGGTTAAATAACCTATAGGTTGGTACTTGAATTTTCATTAAGGCAAACTTTACTAGGATTGAGTAGGTAACTGTTGTGCTCATTAGAATAACTATTATTTTGTACTTGTTTTTGTAGCAGCACACTCTAGCATTGCACCCTGTTCCTGCTGACCAACCACTATGCCAAAATGTTTGTCAGAGACTATACTTTCAGATGAGATGAATAATAATAATAATAATAATAATAATGCTTTTTCTTTGTGTTATTATGTCACAATTTTAGTGGGTAGCGCAGAATCATAGGACTTTACCACTTTAATTTACAATATCTTGTATTTTTTTTTTTTTTTTGCCTAAGATTCTGCCACTGGTTGCTGCTTCACATTAAAGCAGCTACTCATTTTTCCTCACAAGGTATGAGTGGACCCCGAACATCCAAGTACAGAGCAGAAAAAATCCTCCCCTGCTGGGAATCGAACCCAGGTCACCATGTGTGCAATGCCTAGCGCACTAACTTGCTCTGCCACAGTGACTACTTTCAGACAAGATGAAAATAACACAGTAGGGTGCTACATCAGAGTTGCACAGTGAATTTAAGGAAAATAGAGTGTGCAACAGTAGAGTTGAACACTGTGTTTTGCTGTGCAACTCTAGAGCTGCATGCCACACAAAATGTGTAAAAGTTTGAGTAAAAACAGTAAAAAATATTAAAAATGTTATTTTTTTATACAAAATGATTCCTGACAAAATAACCAAAAGGACTTTAATACGGGCATTTAAGGTGTCCAAACCCTAGCACACAATGAAATCCTTGGTAGAAAAAAAACTTTTTTAATAATGTGTGGACAGAAAAATCCAAGTTGATATCTGATTTGTTCCAGTTCATCAACTTCAAAAGGTTTTTCAAGGTCTTTAGTGTTTGTTTTTCGTTATTTTGATGGCAGAATTGCCTTCTTTGGTATATTTGCTGTAGAATCAATCATTCAATATTTTTTTTCTATTTGCAAGTGACCCATTATAGAAACTTTTGTAACTGCCTGTATGAATGCTCACTCACCTCTCATAATCACTGTTCTTCTTGGTCTCTATTGTTGCCATACTGTGCACCACAACAAACTAAGATAACGCAGCTCTCATAAAATGCTAATCCTTGGCAAACTCTCAAGCTAGAATCAAGCTTCTTGGATGAAATGACAACTGATATCTTCCAGATTGGGACTTTGGGTTTGGATGTTTAGTTTTTTCAAAATTTAGCGCCATTGCCAAGTTGGCAGATTATTGATAACAAGGACCTTATGAATAATAAAAGGTAAGATGACGACAAAAAAGTGGAGCCAGTTTTCCAGAATCAACCACAGATTTTTACATTTTAATTTAGGGTGGTTTTTTATTTACCGCGCAATTCAAAAATTCAAGTATTTGTTTCTGAATAAAAATAAAATGTATTTTACTAATTAAATTAATTAAAAATAACCCACACAAAATTACGTGATTTATTGATTAATTATGTAACCATCGAGTGTTTTCATCTCTATTTTCCCCAGAAACACTTCCTGTAATGAATTTGTATTTAAGAATAGTTATCTGAGGTAAGTTTGAATGTACAAACTTCCACAGAAAGTTGAATGTAATTAGATTTGGTAATGTTTGGGTGCACTCAGGTACACCTACCTTCAAGATGATTACTAATTGCCAAGAAGAACGCTTATACTCATTAGGGAATTTATTTGAGATAAAATGTACTTTCTCCATGATTCTTGTTTAGAGAATTAATTGAGGTCCAGATCATAAAAAATCTTGCTTGTGTAAAACCACAATCCTGTGAATAGAAGTTTTTTTTATTTTTTATTTTAATTTTTGGGTTTAATGTCACCTTCAACTGCATGTGCATATCACAACGGAGAAGTTATCCCATGCGCGGATATAGCCCTCTTGTACTGGGGGGGCACAATCGCACAATATACCTAACTAGCGGGTTGCACCCGCCGCTTCGCAAGCCTATCACACACACACCACGCACCCACTACACACACACACCACGCACACACACACACACACCACGCACACACAACACACACACACACACACACACACACACAAACCACACACACCACAAACACACAACACACAAACCATACACACATCACACACATACACACCACACACACACTCACACAACACACACATACACACACAACACCACCACCACACACACACCCCCCCACCACACACACACACACACACCATAGACACACTCACACAACACACACAACACCACCACCACCACACACACACACACACACACACACAAATGTCAATATTTTTCGTGTCACCCATCCATTTCTTGTTCTTAATGGAGCTCAAGAATGGCTCATCAGAATTTTGCGATCAAAATGTCAAATGAAGACTACAACCCTTGCAAAAACATTCTCGCTTTGAGTTGATAGTTCGTCACGACATATTTCGAGAAAAAATGTCAGCCAGGTCAAAAAACGTAAATACTTTTTGTTTACCCATCCATTTTATGTTCTTACTCAACGTAGCTCAAGAATGTTTCATCAGAATTTCGTGATTGATATCTCAAATGAAAACTTGAACCCTTGCTTAAAACTTTCTATTTTTGAGTTGATACGCCGCCGCCGTGGCGGCGTCACGACAAATTTTGAGAGAGAAAAAATGTCATTTCGGTCGAAAAATGTGATTTTTTGTGTCACTCATCCATTTTTTGTCCTTACCCCGAACAGCTGAACCCTAGAGATATATTCCCTGATTCAAATGGACCTATAGGTAAAATTTCAGGTTTTTCGGACAATCTGTGTGGATTTGACAACATTATTATTTAGTTATTTGTTATTTCTTATTGGTTAGGTTAGGTTAGGTTAGGTTATTGTTATTTGTTATAGTTATTTCTTATTTTGGGTCCCGTGCACCCCTAACTTATTGAGATTTTATTTACGGTATTAGTCTTAGAATTGGGAATTATTTTGGGGCCCGTGCCCCCCTAACTTATTGAGATCTTTTTTTCACGGGATTAGTCTTAGAATTGGGAATTATTTTGGGGTCCGTGCCCCCATAACTTATTGAGTTTTTTTTAACGGGATTAGTCTTAGAATTGGGAATTATTTTGGGGCCTGTGCCCCCCTAACTCATTGAGATCTTTTTTTTTTACGGGATGAGTCTTATAATTGGGAATTATTTTGGGGCCTGTGCCCCCCTAACTTATTGAGATCTTTTTTTTACGGGATAAGTCTTAGAATTAGGAATTATTTTGGGGCCCGTGCCCCCCTAACTCATTGAGAATTTTTTACGGGATTAGTCTTAGAATTAGGAATTATTTTGGGGCCCGTGCCCCCCTAACTCATTGAGATTTTTTTTTTACGGGATTAGGTATAATGATATTTGAGAAACACCGCTTACCGAAAAAATCTGGGGGGGCACGTGCCCCCCGTGCCCCCCCCCCCCTATATCCGCGCATGAGTTATCCTCAATTTGAAAGAAACTCACAAACCTGCTAACCACATTAACCTCACCCAGCCTGTTATTCCATATCCCAATAGAACAATAATTTTATTTTGAAAAACCTACTGGTATCTCAGGTAGGTATTGTTATTATTTTTTTAAATGTGTTTGGTTTATCTAATAAAATGGAATATTGATCCATAAATAGTTCATTAAAAAAGATGGGTTTTCTGTCCATTATTTTACAATCAAGTTTATAGAATTTGTTATTATTAATTTTATTTATTATTTCATTTTAACACAAAATAATATACATGCTGTAGATATTCATTTTAAAATAATACCTTGATCTTCATCATTATTTTTGTGTAGCTTTGTTGATCTCTACGGTTGCCAAATTCAATAATGCTGCATTAAGTGTACCCCATTATTGCATTTCTACTCTTGTCAGTCAGAGTTTGTCTTTATGGTTACCTACATGTTATAAAACTTTTTTATTCTTAATATTCCAGATAATGGTCAGCTTGAACTACTGCTGTATCTACTGCATCTACACCTGTGTTTACTCAATTTTCATATGTGTTATCTACATCTCAAATTTCTTAATCTCATCATCCTCACTGTTGTTCAATGAAAATGTCAACTTGAGTCATGTGAAGTTTGATTACATCGTAGGTAAGAAATCTGCATTAACCAAGTGCATTTTTGAAGGGGTATTTTATTTAAAAAATCTTTAGAAAAAATATCACAAAATGATATATTACCTACCTTTGTAGATACATTGTATATTTTTTAATTTGGGTTTAATATTACTTTCAACTGAATGGTCTTATCATGATTTGTACTTTATTTTCTAGTTGGGGCAGGGTCAGGGGGCTCTTTCCTCACCCAAGAGCTCCCTAAGAACAAGTCCATTCTACTACTGGAGGCTGGTGCTTGGTCTTATTCTCTCCTTGACATTCCAATGTTGGCACCCCTTCTGCAGAGGACCTTGTATGATTGGCAATTTGAGACGGAGCCCCAAAAGCATGCCTGCTGGGGCTTTGAGAATCAGGTGAGATTTTTATATCACCTATTATTTTTTTTTTTTTTTTTTAAATTCATCATTGTTGGGTTTACAACATGGTTTTTTAATTTTCTTTGCTTCTTTTGATATTTTTCAATAATCTGGTATCCTACTAGTGCTTTAGGCGTTTTTAAATCATGAACTTGACAAATCCATATATCTTAAAATATATTTTTGCTGTTATTTATTTAAACAGCTTAGTAGTCACTGTGGCAGAGCGAGTTAGCGCGCTAGGCATTGCACACATGGTGACCTGGGTTCGATTCCCAGCGGGGGAGGATTTTTTCTGCTCTGTACTTGGATGTTCGGGGTCCACTCATACCTCGTGAGGAAAAATGAGTAGCTGAGAAAGAAAGAAAAAGAATTTTGTTTTTTAAGTATCCATTATTTGAATACCTCTTCCCTTTTTTTTCAGGTCAGCAAATGGCCCCGTGGCAAAGTGCTGGGAGGTAGCAGTCGTTTGAACTACATGGTTTACTTGAGGGGCCATGAGAATGATTTCCATTTGTGGCCCTCGTCCTGGAAGTTCAGTGACTTCCTTCAGTGTAAGTAACACATTACAAAGGGAAGAAAAATAATCATTATTATTATTATCTGATCTGGTTGCAGGGTTTTCAGTGAAACCCTAACAATTAACACTGCGACCTAATTAGATCTATTGTGACCAGTTGATTCTATTTACTTTTAACGTCCTCATTGAGATAGATAGTCAGGACGGGGGTTTGCCCTCCATTCGCTGGGAATCGTACCAGCTACCCACATTAACCTCACCCAGCCTGGGTAGGGCCGGAAATGCTAGCCTCACGTGTTTGGATAGAACAGAATTTTCTTCGAAAAGTCTGCCCAGGCCGGCAGTTGAACTCGGGAACTCTGGACCACGGGCAGTAGTCACAACCATTACGCCACGGAGGCTGCATTCCTGCTTGATTCCTGCTTTACCCTGAAAAAAAAAGTTTGTATATTATTATGCATGTATTAAATAATTCTATATATTATGTTTATTCATTTCCAGATGCTTCTACCATCTCATATTCAACTCTGAAGCCACTGACAGTTCTCTCTGACATCTTGCTAAACCCGGATGAGCCTGTAGATCTAAACCATGGCAACTGTACAGGCTACATGAACACTCCAGTGTATATCACACAAGGTCTAAGATCTTGCTGTGATCAGTACATAGATCTGGATAGTGAACACCTGACTGTGCTTGTCAAAGCATTTGTTACCAAGGTAAACACATGATTTGTTACCAAGGTAAACACATGATTTGTTACCAATGTAAACACATGATTTGTTACCAAAGGAGAATCTGGCAGAGAACTTGGATCTACATCTGTGATTTTTATTCACACCATCAAATAGTACTTGAAATGTAAATGAGAAGTTTACCTACTGTCGTAGCTTGATCGATAAGGCGGCGGAATTGTAACCTCGAGATCGGTGGTTCGAGTCCCAAGTTCAGCAAAGATTTAGTAAAGTGAGTTGGAGTGATTGTGACATTACGAAAGTGATTAACACAAAATAATATGATGACTAAGTGGAGTAATTGTGACATTTCAAAGTGATTAACACAAAATAATATGATGACTAAGTACATGGTAAGTTTTTTTATAGTTTTTGCACAAAATACAATTTCCAATGTTAGTGAAAAATAATTAAGTAAAAAAATGTATCGATTTTGTTGTTTTTCTCTTAAAAGCTAGCTTTTTTCAACCTCCCCTTGCTTTTCAGGTTCTATTTGAAGGCCATACAGCAGTGGGGGTTGAGTATGAGGTCAATTCAGTGAAGTATAGAGCAAATGGAGACACTGTTATACTCAGTGCAGGCAGCATCATGACTCCGCAGCTGCTGATGCTATCCGGCATAGGACCCAGAGAACAGTTGAATCAGCATAACGTAAGTTTTACTTTAATTTGGACGTACGATTTTTTTTATTTTTTATTAGGGTTTAACGTCGCTTTCAATTGCATCACGACGGGGGTTTTACCTTCCATTCGCTGGAAACTCACAAACTAGCTACTCAAATTAACCTCACCCGGCCTGAACGGGGACATCACGAGGGTTCAAATTTGAATGTTCAACCATTCAAGTCCTAGCCTCGCTGATCGTTTCTTAACTTCAGTGACTAAAGAAAAATTGGTGTATGCAAAGTGCCATCGACGCTGGCCGAGCGCATGATTAGCTCAGTGGTAAGTTACTTGCATACGTACTTATCTCATCTCTCTGTAAACTTTATTTGTACATAAACCTTTCAACATTTCAGATCCCAGTGCTTTTTCTTTCTTACTATTAATATAATGTCTTTTTTTAGGTAGTTCAATTTCATATTTTATTTTTAATATCTGTTTTATATTATAATATCATTGTATCTGCAAAAGTATTTTAAACTTTCCTTCTGGAATTTTAATAAATACAATTTACAATTTAGTGCTGGTTTCTTCGTAAACATTATTTTTGAAATTCATGTTGATTCGCTGGCTGAAAGTACATAAAATGCATGGGATTTTTTTTTTTAGATTTACAAAAATATTCATGTTTTATTTTTTAAAAATAAAAAATTTCTCCTAGGGACCGTCCTTCTGTTTAGATTTACAAAATAATTCATGTTTTATTTTTTTAAATATAAAAAACTTCTCCTAGGGACTGTCCTTCTGGAAGGTAACCGGGAACTATGTTTTCCGTCTTTTATTATAATGAGAACATGAATATAACCAGACTTTACTAGAGTTTACATTTTGGAATATTTCTGTTTTTTTATTGGATTAGGAAATTTCCCCTCCTTTCTGGTAATCTCTAGTAAAAATTATTCCAGTTTTCAGGGAAGAGAAAAAATCTCTCTTCCATGGATTTTTACCAGAGTTTACTAGAAAATCGCCATTTTATTAATATGTTTTTGTTTGTGTGGTGGTGGTGTGGGGGTAATTAGACTTTACCAGAATGGATTAGGATTTGGATTCTGGTAAACTTTAGTTATATAAAAAAACACGGCTATACATATTGAAAAGGAAACATAAATAAATTTAATGTTTTCCGTTACCTTACACTCTGCCGCGCTGTCTCTTTCTTGGTATAGGCGTTCGGCACACCTCGACCGAGGTGTGTTTTTTTTTTTTTTTTGAGGAGAGGAAAATTTGCATCAAACACCGGCGTAGGTTAATGCCTGTGAGCCGGCGAGAAGATTTTTTACCGTCTAAAAACCTCTTCTTGGTTGTGTTTCTTTTATGTGTTGCCCTGGGACCGCCGTCTGGCATTACTTCAGGGCCGGCCGAGGTGTTTAATTTTTTATTTATTTATTTAGAAACTCTTTATTAGTAGAATATATATACAGACAAATAATGGTAAAAATTAAATATAAAAATTGACAATATTAATAATATAAACAAGAAACAAAAAATAAACAAAATATATACTTATGTCCTAATAAAAGGCCGGGTTATTGCCTATGGCAATCTCTTCCACCCAACCCTTATTTATAATGAGAAGATGACTATAAAATAATCATACAGATGGAAAAGGAAACATAAATAAATTTAATGTTTTCCGTTACCTAACACTCTGCCGCGCTGCGCTGTCTCTTTCTTTGTATAGGTGTTCGTCATACCTCTGCCGAGGTGTTATTATTATTTATTTTTTTGAGAAGAGGAAAATTTGCATCAAACACTGGCGTAGGTTAATGCCTGTAAGCCGGCGAGAAGGTTTTTTACAGTCTAAAAACCTCTTGGTTGTGTTTCTTTTATATGTTGCCCTGGGACCGCCGTATGGCATTACTTAAGGGCCGGCCGAGGTGTTTCATTTTTTTATTTAGAAACTCTTTATTAGTAGAACATATATTATATACAGACAAATAATGGTAAAAATTAAATATAAAAATTGACAATATTAATAATATGAACAAGAAAAAAAATAAACAAAATATATACATATGTCCTAACTAAAGAGCGGGGTTATTGCCTATGGCAATCTCTTCCACCCAACCCTTTGCTATTTTTTTTTTGCAATAGCTAATACCTGCTTTTTTTTCACTTTTTTTTCAAACGATATAATATATTTCATTCAACACGTCTTCTTTTTTCAGTGTGCTCATTACTGATGCCACATTTCCTCTTTGTACCGCTTTGCTTTGGTTATGAACCTCTCGACGTTTCAGATCCCCCTGCTGGTGGATTCCCCGCGCGTGGGACTCAACCTGCAGGACCACATAGGGGTCGGGGTGGACAATGTCTTCCTCAACACCACCCTCATCTCTCCTTACGTGGTGGTGGACCCCGCCCACTTCTGGGAGTTTCTGACCAGGAAAGAAGGTAATTGTTATCATATTTGTGTTAATCACTTTCGTGAATATCACAATACTCAAACTCGCTTTACTAAACTTTCTAGGTTACCGCTGATCTGAACTTTTTCAACAAATTGATTGAAGGCAGTGTGGATTGCACCAAGCTTCTTGAGTTTACTCTTCTTGATTGCCATCGTCGACTAAGAGGTACTAAACCTTTTATGTTAGACAGTGTGCTACCAACTATACTTTCTTTTCTCCTCTCAACCGTATGATGAGAATTCAGAATAGCTAATTTTTTTTAACCTAACTGTTGTTAATTGTGAATTTAGATATTTTTTTATCATTTTATTTTAATTTAAAATTAGTATTTAAATTATTTTTTGTATCGTGTATTAATGTATATTGGCTCGTAAATTAAATGAATCGGTAGACTAATGGGCGGTTCTATCAATCTCGGTTTGGTGCGAATCTCGATTGGCCATGCTAGTTCCATAAGGATTCGTTAAATTAGCGCTTGTTATACGAGATACAAGTATACGAGCGAAACCGAGGTTTTTTTATAGAAACCAGCCATAGAATTGTATATGTAGATGAACTGAACATACTAGAGGAGTGTATCGTAGCTGTTGTGCCATGGTTATGAAATAGAAAAAAGTCTGTGTAGCATGTAGCACTTATGTGCGTGATCAAATGTAGATCTATAAAATAAAATGCCCCGCCTTTCGCTCGTACTTAAAAACAATGTCCATTGGTTCCAGGACTCTGGACCAACAGTGGCGTAGAGCTAGTGGCGCTCCTGAAAACCGACGAGTCCCTTCCAGTGCCGGATATACAACTCATGATTCTGCCTGCAGGCGTGTCCATGGACTCGGGTGCAGTGTTCAGGCATTCCTTTGGATTCACTCAGCAGGTATTGAAAACATGTCTTTATTCCCGCCCTCACTGAGGCTGGGTGAGGTTGATTTGAGTAGCTCCTAGAGCCGGACATGATCCTGCCTGCAGGTGTGTCCATGGACTCGGGTGCAGTGTTCAGACATTCCTTTGGATTCACTCAGCAGGTATTGAAAACATATTATTCCCGCCCTCACTCAGGCTGGGTGAGGTTGATTGGAGTAGCTCCTAGGCCGGACATACAGCTCATGATCCTGCCTGCAGGTGTGTCCATGGACTCGGGTGCAGTGTTCAGACATTCCTTTGGATTCACTCAGCAGGTATTGAAAACATATTATTCCCGCCCTCACTCAGGCTGGGTGAGGTTGATTGGAGTAGCTCTAGGGCCGGACATACAGCTCATGATCCTGCCTGCAGGTGTGTCCATGGACTCGGGTGCAGTGTTCAGACATTCTTTGGATTCACTCAGCAGGTATTGAAACATGTCTTTATTCCCGCCCTCACTCAGGCTGGGTGAGGTTGATTTGAGTAGCTCCTAGAGCCGGACATACAGCTCATGATCCTGCCTGCAGGTGTGTCCATGGACTCGGGTGCAGTGTTCAGGCATTCCTTTGGATTCACGCAGTAGGTATGGAAAACATATTTTTATTTCCGCCCTCACTCAGGCTGGGTGAGGTTACAGCTCATGATCCTGCCTGCAGGTGTGTCCATGGACTCGGGTGCAGTGTTCAGGCATTCCTTTGGGTTCACTCAGCAGGTATTGAAAACATATCTTTATTCCCGCCCTCACTCAGGCTGGGTGAGGTTACAGCTCATGATCCTGCCTGCAGGAGTGTCCATGGACTCGGGTGCAGTGTTCAGACATTCCTTTGGATTCACTCAGCAGGTATGGAAAACATAATCTTAATTCCCGCCCTCACTCAGGCTGGGAGAGGTTGATTGGAGTAGCTTTCAGTGCCGGACATGCAGCTCTTGATAAAAAAAAAAAAAAAAAACTATCCAGTATAGATACCGTTATTACAATCAAAAGCATATAAGAAGAAAAATTGATATGTTTTTGTTGTGATTTCCTCTGTATAGAACTAACCAAAATGGCCGATTTTTAGTGACAGGTTTGAGGAATTACGAGTTTTCCATTGCTTATTCCTCTACGCTGTTGCGGTCACGACATCTCATTGGAATCAACACAAATATGATAATGTTTTTTCCGCCTATAAGCAATAAAAATATCTTTATTCTATTCTGTTGCCATTCGGAAGGTCCCAGGTTCGAACCCCCGCGCCGACAAAAATTTGTATTCAAAATTTGGTTACAGTTGTTTGTAAGGGATACCTTCCGGTGCGCTCGTGTTGACCCAGCACCTAAATGGGAAGTATTGTGTCACTTCTCGCCCATCAGAGGGGAGACAATGGAGACATACTACGGGATGGGCAGGCTACAACACAGACCACAAGCGTCTACAGTAGCTCCTGTTTCATGGCTACGAAATAAAAAAAGTGAAACACTCACTTAAAAAAAATCTATTCAATTCTATTATATTTTCTTCTAACTTTATTTCTTTCTTTCTTTTTTTATTTGTATTGTATATTATATTTGGATATAAAAAATGAAGAGAAGAACCGTCACCTCAGAAGTTGCTAGGTAGCTTATAGGTGATGTATTATGTATATTAAAATTTATGTAAAAATAAAGTAATACAATTTCAAATTCAAATTCAAATTTCCAATCTTCGGGTTCTAGGTTTGGGACAGCTACTTCCAACCTCTTGAAGAGGGAGCCGTGATATCCTTCCTCATCATCCTGCTGCATCCTCACAGCTCAGGGCATGTGCGTCTCAAGGATAGCAATCCTTACAGCAAGCCTATCATAGATCCTCAGTACCTCTCCGACCAGAGGGATGTGGATACTTTGGTCAAAGGTAAATTAAATTATGTGTTATTTATTTTTATACCTCTTTTAGGGCGTAATCTGTCATTTAGTACAAAAAATCGTTTTATTTTGAAATCACAATAGAAAAGCCTCATTGAGGCCTTGGTTGACAGGCAGTGTGCCAAGAATGGCCGCCGCATTGCCTCTTTAGGTATTTACAACAATATTATCAATGAGGTCAATGTGGGTAGCTGGTACGATTCCCAGCGAATGGAGGGTAAAACCCCCGTCCTGTCTACCTCAAGCCAGGACGTTAAAACCAAATAGAATCAATGGACATGACAGGAGCCTAGACATTGGATCTGGGCTTCCATATAATCCTCTCACCATCGTGATTTAGGTATCAATACCTATCTCACGGACACGGAATTATTATTATTACAACAGTAATATTTGTTCCCAGGAATTCGTCTGGTGCAGGACCTGATCTCTTCCACCCCAGGCTTCCGCCCTCTCAATGCCTCCCTGCGCGTCTCTCCCTTGTCTGGATGTGAGAATCACACTCTAGACACACACTCATATTGGGAGTGCTACATCAGAACACTCACCATTACTTCGTACCATCCTGTGGGCACTTGTGCCTTGGGCAGTGTTGTGGATGAGAATCTCAAGTAAGTATGAGTGGACCCTCACACTCACTTCATACCATTCTGTGAGCATGTGTGCCCTGGGTAGTGTGGTGGATGAAAAGTAAGTATGAGTGTACCCTTACACTCACTTCATATCATCCTGTTGGCATTTGTGCCTTGGGCAGTGTTTTGGATGAGAATCTCAAGTTAGTATGAGTGTACCCTCACACTTACTTCATACAATTCTGTGAGCATTTGTGCCCTGGGCAGTGTTGTGGATGAGAATCTCAAGTAAGTATGAGTGTACCCTCACACTCACTTCATACAATTCTGTGAGCATTTGTGCCCTGGGCAGTGTTGTGGATGAGAATCTCAAGTAAGTATGAGTGTACCCTCACACTCACTTCATACCATCCTGTTGGCACTTGTTCCTTGGGCAGTGTTGTGGATGAGAATCTCAAGTAAGTATGAGTGTAGCCTCACACTCACTGCATACCATTCTGTGGACATTTGTGCCCTGGGTAGTGTTGTGGATAAGAATCTCAAATAAGTATGAGTGTACCCTCACAATCACTTCATACCATCTTGTGCCCTGGGCAGTTTTGTAGATGACAATTTCAAGTAAGTGTCAGTGTGGCTACTTCCCGCGTCTGGTGATCAGCAGCCCATTCCAGAAACACTCTCCACTCTCAAAGTGACACTCCCCTGATTGAATGATTCAACTGATTCCATAAGTAGCCAGAAGGAAAGTTTGGAAAAAATGATGTTATATACTTTGTTGTAAAAAACATATAAAAATGTGTTAAAAAAAAAAAAAAAATCTCACGCATTATTTCATGTAACACATCTACATTTTAACCCAGGCTGGGTGATTACAATTCAGACAAAAAAGATACCAACTCTTTTCTTCTTTCTTTTCCAGAGTACAAGGAGTAGAGAATCTCTACATAGGAGACGCCTCAGTGTTCCCCTCTCTGCCCAGTGCCAACACCCAGGCCCTCACTATTCTAGTGGCCCAGAAGTTGGGCCGCCACCTGCAGTATCTCGGATACACTCGCGATATCTCGTGTCCGAGACAATTCCAGTTCAGAGCTCAATGCTGTCTGCTATCCTAATGAAGATCAAGTATCTCGGATATACTCGCGATATCTTGTGCCCGAGACATTTCTACAGAGTTCAATGCTGTTTGCTATCCTAATTAAGATCAAGTTACTCGGATATACTCGCGATATCTCGTGTCCGAGACCTTTCCAGTTCAGAGCTCAATGCTGTCTGCTATCCTAATGAAGCTCAAGTACCTCGGATATACTCGCGATATCTCGTGTCCGAGACAATTCCAGTTCAGAGCTCAATGCTGTCTACTATCCTAATGAAGATCAAGTATCTCGGATATACTCGCGATATCTGGAGTCAAAGACATTTCTGCAGAGCTCAATGCTGTCTGCTATCCTAATGAAGCTCAAGTATCTCGGATACACTCGCGATATCTCTTGTCCGAGACATTTCCAGTTCAGAGCTCAATGCTGTCTGCTGTCCTAATGAAGATCAAGTATCTCGGATATAAATGAAGCTCAAGTATCTCGGATATACTCGCGATATCTTGTGTCCGAGACATTTCTGCAGAGCTCAATGCTGTCTGCTATCCTAATGAAGGTCAAGTATCTCGGATATACTCGCGATATCTTGTGTCCGAGACATTTCTACAGAGCTCAATGCTGTCTGCTATCCTAATGAAGATCAAGTATCTCGGATATACTCGCGATATCTTGTGCCCGAGACAATTCCAGTTCAGAGCTCAATGCTGTCTGCTATCCCAATAAAGATCAAGTATCTCGGATATACTCGCGATATCTTGTGTCCGAGACATTTCTGCAGAGCTCAATGCTGTCTACTATCCTAATGAAGATCAAGTATCTCGGATATACTCGCGATATCTTGAGTCCAAAGACATTTCTGCAGAGCTCAATGCTGTCTGCTATCCTAATGAAGCTCAAGTATCTCGGATACCTCGCGATATCTCTTGTCCGAGACATTTCCAGTTCAGAGCTCAATGCTGTCTGCTATCCAATAAGCTCAGTATCTCGGATATATCGCGATATCTTGTGTCCGAGACATTTCTACAGAGCTCAATGCTGTCTGCATCCTAATGAAGTCAAGTATCTCGGATATACTCGCGATATCTTGTGTCCGAGACATTTCTACAGAGCTCAATGCTGTCTGCTATCCTAATGAAGATCAAGTATCTCGGATATACTCGCGATATCTTGTGTCCGAGACATTTCTACAGAGCTCAATGCTGTCTGCTATCCTAATAAAGATCAAGTATCTCGGATATACTCGCGATATCTTGTGTCCGAGACATTTCCGTTCAGAGCTCAATGCTGTCTGCTATCCTAATAAGATCAAGTATCTCGGATATACTCGCGATATCTGTGTCCGAGACATTTCTACAGAGCTCAATGCTGTCTGCTATCCTAATCAAGCTCAAGAGTATCTCGGATATACTCGCGATATCTCGTGTCCGAGACATTCTACAGAGCTCAATGCTGTCTGCTATCCTAATCAAGCATCGAGTATCTCGGATATACTCGCGATATCTCGTGTCCGAGACATTTCTACAGAGCTCAATGCTGTCTGCTATCCTAATCAAGTCAAGTATCTCGGATATACTCGCGATATCTGTGTCCGAGACATTCCTACAGAGCTCAATGCTGTCTGCTATCCTAATGAAGATCAAGTATCTCGGATATACTCGCGATATCTGTGTCCGAGACATTTCTACAGAGCTCAATGCTGTCTGCTATCCTAATGAAGATCAAGTATCTCGGATATACTCGCGATATCTCGTGTCCGAGACATTTCCAGTTCAGAGCTCAATGCTGTCTGCTATCCTAATGAAGATCAAGTATCTCGGATATACTCGCGATATCTCGTGTCCGAGACATTTCTACAGAGCTAAATGCTGTCTGCTATCCTAATGAAGATCAAGTATCTCGGATATACTCGCGATATCTCGTGTCCGAGACAGTTCCAGTTCAGAGCTCAATGCTGTCTGCTATCCTAATGAAGATCAAGTATCTCGGATATACTCGCGACATCTCGTGTCCGAGACATTTCTACAGAGCTCAATGCTGTCTGCTGTCCTAATGAAGATCAAGTATCTCGGATATACTCGCGGTATCTTGTGTCCGAGACATTTCTACAGAGCTAAATGCTGTCTGCTATCCTAATCAAGCTCGAGTATCTCGGATATACTCGCGATATCTTGTGTCCGAGACATTTCTACAGAGCTCAATGCTGTCTGCTATTCTAATCAAGATCAAGTATCTCGGATATACTCGCGATATCTTGTGCCCGAGACATTTCTACAGAGCTCAATGCTGTCTGCTATCCTAATGAATCAAGTTCAAGATTCTGAAGTGCAATATTTTCTGTTCTATCTGCGTAATTATTAACCAGGTAAGTCATGCATGCAAATTTGGCTGTTTGTATGTGTTTAATTTTTACTTAATGTTCTGGACATTTGAACAAAAACTTCAAGTTCTGGGCTCAATAGCTTTATGCTTTGCCCTTATTATTATTAGATTTCATATTATTTCAATAAAGATATTTGTATGTTGAGAATAAAGGAGAGATTTTCTCAGACCTCTTTGATCATTTCTTTATTATTTGTGTGTCCAAAAAATTTCAGCATTATACGTACTTTATGTATTGTATTAACATTAACATTACTAATAATGAATCTACCTCTAATCTAACCAAAACCAATTTTGTACTAATCCAGAAAAAGCTTCATACATTCAGAGCTCACCATAATACCTAGTTCGTTTGATCAAACTAAAACATTCATACCTCATTTTGACTGTTTTTTTTTCTAACCCTTAGTTTATGTTGTTGTTGATTTTAACACTTTTAACATTGTGATTGATAAATTTGAAAGAGCCGCAGACTACTTTTTTGAAAGGTTTCGCTTGATTTCTAATGTCTCCATAACAATATCTAAAATTTTATACAAATAAGTACTATTTAAATACGTCAAAGGAATCTTATTCCAAAGGTGATGGATGAAAATGTCTTGGAAACCGATCCAAAATAGCAAGAAAAGGACCCGTAAACCGCGCCGCAATCGACTTTTCTAAAAGGTCTCAGTTTTAAACATCCAGATAACCTTATCCAAAATATTATCTATAGACCTTTTGAATGTGTCAAAGGAATTTTAATTCAAAAGTAGGTAATAGAAGAAAATGACTTATAAGCAGATCCAAAATAACATTAAAAGGAACTTTGAAAAAGCCACAGGTGTGACTTTAGTTAAAGTTTTCTTTTTGGCGATATGGTTTAATATCAATTTTGATAGATTTCAACCCTTTAGAATTTCCAGTTAACATTATTAATTTTTACCATCAATTGAAAATTATTCTTCAGTATAATCATTGGCATAAGAGACCAATTTCATTCCTTTGAAAATTATTCTTCAGTATAATCATTGGCATAAGAGACCAATTTCATTCCTTTATTAGGTGGGAGGAAGGACTCCTTCCTTGTGGTTCTCCCTTTTTCAACCATCGGCAGTGCGAATGAGCATTTCTGAAGTCTACAAAAGTGTGTTTTTCTCTGATGTATTTGAAAAGTAATGTGAAGCCATCATTTGATTTTCCATGGTATTGTTGCCTCTTTTACATATTTATGTAGATCACTTAACAGATGCACTAATGAAACCGTGAGAAAAGTCTAGAAGACATTCAATGCCAAGATGTCTAACCTAGATAAAAACAGTTCCTGATAGAAAGAATTTTACTGGAACTTTAGAAGCACTACCCAAACCACTGGCATAACAGTGTAGACAGTGCCAGTGGTTTGATAACCTTCCAACACTTTTATCTTTGGGTGAAATATTTTACTTGGAATTAAAAAAAAAAATAATAATAATAATAACATGAAATTTGCAACAGCAACAAAAAATGCCCGAAATAAAGATGTTCCAGAATGTGTGAGATCATAGTGTAATTAAAATCAGACTTTAGTTCTCCATGTTACTCGCTCACCATGACAATGTGTACAACACAAAACATACAGAATTCCGAATGTGATTCACCTCATTTGTGTGATCATAGTGATATGTTAGACCAAATGTGAGATCGTAGTGATATGTTAGACCAAACTTTAGTTTGTATCATAGTGATATACATGTTTCCGAACTTTAGTTCTCCATTTTAGTCGACTTCCAAGACAACTGGCTCGCCAGCAGGCAATGGTACATCTTCTCCGTTCCACGGTTGTACTTTGGCGGTGCCCGCTACAATAAACACCAAACCTGTGCCTATGAGAATGAAGAAGGTGATCCAGAAGATGAGCCGCCACTGATTCATTGTGTTCTGGAATGAAATATTACGGGTTTATAGTCTCTATCCAACTTTGGTTGAAAAGTTGGCTCGTTCTGAAGTACACATTTCTATGTGCGATCAACCATCATGAGTACTTGGGTTTAATGACTAAACTACAAGATAGCTTTGCTTGTTCGTGTTGGCTAGTCTGTTCTCTGTTTATAGTCCTTTAACTAGACAATATTGTTGAATGTATAAATTGTTTGTGCTTTTTATTAATATATTCAACTCATAATTAATCATTATTAAGAGCTTTTTAAAATAAAACACTATTGTGATATGTTAGATTGACTTACGTCAGGGGCCATGAAACCCACGAGCATGGGGGCAGTGATTCCACTGACAGAGCCCAGCCCATTCACGAGACCCATCAGGGACCCGGCATAGTTGGGCGAAAGATCCAGACAATTGACTCGAATGGAGGGATAGTAGCAGCCCATTAGACCCATGCCCAGGGTGAACATGATGATGACAACAACCCTGTTGCAACCAGCATAGGAAGCTAGGATAATGCCAATGGCAGGACCCACGGCAGCTGTTAAATAGAAAGGATTTAGGTATTGGTTAAAATGGTTAATAATGAGAAAATTAATGAGGTCAATATCCACAGTGAGCATGGTGATGACGAACGCCCTGTTGCAACCAGCGTAGAAAGCTAGGAGAATGCCAGGTCCCGCTGTTAAAATATTATAAGTGGTTAATATACACTGTACAATTTATAACTAGAAAGATTATGGCTGTATGGAATGGCCTTGCCAACCAATGCCAAAAAAAAAAAAAATAGAAAGATTCAAATCGATCCAGTCGAACTTGAATTTGTGGAACTTGTATATGTGGAATTCCTTGATATGTGGAACTAAAATGCCGGTCCCAAACCCTGGAAATCCAGAATCAATCGAGCTCCACTTCGCCAACAATACCCAACCATTTCTAAGAATTAACAGAACAAATGAGAAAGAATGTTTGTTGTTGTAGCCAGCTTGGCTGGAAGGGAAAGTGATGGTCTCCAGCCAACTTTATTTCAAAGTCCTGAGCCACATATTTCTATGTGCGATCAACCATGTTTACGTTTTTACTTTTGTTTACATTACACTTTTTTACAACATTACAAGAAAGAATGTTTACGGCAACAAAGCGTCATATTATGTGATCTACAGTCCAGTATACTAAACTTACCAATGATGGTGAAAAGCTTCCGGTTTGCGGTCACAGACATTTTGCCTTGAGCCAACATCTTGTCACTCAGCCAGCCGGAGCCTATAGCGAACAGAAACATGGCGAGGAAGGGTAGGGATGAGAGGAGACCGTTCTGAAATGAAAGATGGAAAGTATTTAAGGGGCGAAATCAATAGACAAAATCGAAATCTTAAGGCATGACCTAGCATTAGTTTGCCCCATACAATGTTGACCCAGCACAAAGCAATACGCAAAATCTAGACTTAGCTCCACACTCCATAGAGGTTTACAAAAATGTTTGTAAATTCCGTTTTACAACAAATTTCCACAAAATATCAGAAATCAAACCCATACCAGCAACATGGCCTTCCTCCTTTCAAAAATTAATTTACATAACAAAAGAGAGAAAGAAAAAAAAAGAGAAAATTATTATATCAAGCGAAACGGTCGTTTCTCGGAGAACGCCTCCGAGAAACCACAGTGCTGATATAACGGTAAATATAGTTTGTATATATTTTGTCGTTTATACTTACACTTCCAATAGAGAACTTCATCACACTTGCCATGTACTTGGGCAAGTCTGTGTTGATGGTATACAGGCCCCAGTCATGTCCCATCTCTCCTACCAGCAGGGCTAACACCGGGGGAGAGGTGAGGATCGATTTCCAAGGAGTACTTGGGAGATCCTGAAACGGAGAACCACTTAATTGACGTAACAAAGAGACCTCACTCAGGTCGGGATCTCACTGAGTGCAACATTTTGTCTCGAATTTTGAATGATAAGTGTAAAGCTACAGTGGTAGTCGATTTCACTTGATTCTCAACGAAGAGCGCAGCATGAAGTTTTGCGAGACAAATGTTACACTCAGTGGAATCCTCCCCTAAATGAGGTTCTGACAAATATTAATTTTATAATATTTATAGCAGGAGCATATATTATAACCGATCAATCAACGTTTTCAATACGATCAATGATACAGTGATTTGTAAATATTTTTTAAAAAACACGAGAAAAAAAAAATCAAGTCAATATCATATTATGTAGGTATATGTTACAAAATACCCTTGTTCGACCTCAGTTTAAAATAAATTGAATGTTCTCATCTTGAATCCTAAGGTTTTCATGCTTTATGCAGAATAAAGTTATCATATTTGTGTTAATCACGATGTGATATCTTAATTACACAATCTCGCTTTACCTTTAAAGGAGAAAGAGTATGGGCCCCATATGCAAACCTTGTGGTACGCCTGAAGATGCATAATAAAATAGCGGAGAATTAAACGAATCATACACGACCTGTTGGAGAGATAACTATAAAACCACAGAAGAAGTGTCTAGTGATAACTAACATAACTAGACATTTTGTCAAGAATGATTCTATGGTTCACACGGTCGAATGCCTCTGTAAGATCAAGATATACAGAATCAACTTGACCTTTGTCATATATATATGTGAAGAAATGTAATTGAGATATTCAATCAAAAGTATCAACACCCCTCGCAGGTCTCACAATGATCATTCAGAAAGAAAGGGGAAAAACGGTAGGCCAGGACAAACTAAGAACAATTTATATATTTTCAGAATTCTAAAATGTACTAATCCAGTAAGAAACCATAGAAAATTCTCAACGGTGCTCAAGACGCTACAATACAAAAAAAAAAACTTACCGTCCTTCGTGAAAGACTCCCAATTTTCTCAGTCAGGTAATCTTTCTCTTCCTGGGTAATGAATTTATTCGAAGCCGGGTCATTGGAGCAGATGAAATACCACACAATGAACCAGACAACGCCCATAGTTCCGTAGACGTAGAATACTGCCGGCCAGTAGTTATTAGTGAAGTGAAGTAGATAGCCCGTGAATATAAGACTGGCCATGCTTCCGCCTTGTACACCTGGGGAAGAAAAGTTGGGGTTTTATTAGACGCGTTAAAGTAGGGGTTTTCTGAGTGGTTCAAAAAAAAAAAACCAAAATAAATATACATTATTACATTTAAAAAAAAAAACAGCAATGCGAGATTTCCAAACATGAACCTTTTTAGGTGTTTCACAACAATATGTAGCTAATGTAGATAGTTAATCAACAAAAAATGTTCATTACATAATCTTACCTGCAAAACAAAAGGATCCTATTTTGCCTCGTTCACTCATAGGGATCCACGCGGCCAAGAGCTGGTTAAGACCCGGGAACATGGTGCCCTGGAACAGATACATGAGAGACTTCATTTAATTTTAGCGCACGATTAGCTCAGTGGCAAGGCACTCGCTTGCCATGCGGAAGGTCCAGAGTTCAATCCCCTGAGCTGACAAAAAAAATCATTCTAAAGTTGATTACAGTTCTTTGTAAGGGATGCCTTCCGGTGGGCTCGTGTTGACCCAGCACCTAAGTGAGAAGTATTGTTTCACTTCTGGCTCATCAGAGGGGAGGCATACTATGGGATGGTTAGGCTCCTGCGAAATAGAGAAAGGCTAAACACTCATCTTTTTTATAAAAAAAAATATGGAAGTGAGCTCAGGATGATCAATTAGCTAATGGTCAATTAAGTTCAAATCTGTTCGTTAGTGAGAAACAGATACATGACAGAGACTTCATTAAATATGGAAAGGTGCTTCGTGCAATCAATTAGCTAATGATCAATTAAGTTTACGTAATGTTTACGTAATTGCATATACAGGGTGTCCCGGATACAGATGCAAATATTTTGAGGGTAGGTTCAGCCCACCGTGGACTATCATACGAGCGAAACTTGCAGTGGGGCATTTTGCTTCGTTAAAGAGTTATGGCCAAATCCCTGTTTTTCCCACAGGTCTAGAGGTCACTTGGATCGATGCACGTTTTTAAAGAAATGATAGCCAGTAAGTAATTTTTGACTTCATGTATGGATAGTCATGCATATTTCCCTTAAAATGCAGTTGGTTGCATAAAAAAATATTGAAAGACCAGAGAGATATTTAATCATAAGTTCAATATTTTTCTAAAATTCGATTTTTCCCTTTCGTGAGTTTAGAGTACTTCTACAATTGCAATTCTGCGTATCACTAAGTAAAAAAATACCCTTTGCTATGTTGTTTCAATAAATTCAAAGTTCTTTCAGACGCGTGAAGGAAGGAATGAGATACGCCTTAGTAAACGGCACCAGAGGGAGAGAAACACATCTTTCAAATTTTGAATCTGGGCGCTATTGCATTTTGAAGAACACTCGATGCCTGAAGCGGTCTGTGTGACCATTTTTGTGCCAACTGCAAGTTTTAATGAAAATTTTCGGATTACAAATAGTTCTATTAACCAACTATATCAATAAAATCTGATAGTTAAAATAACAAGGCGATCGATTTGTTCGGTGGAAGAGAAAGCCACAAGCTTTAACCTCGCCCTTGCTTCGCTACATATTCTTTTGGGTTATTTTCATTTCATGTCCTGTGTTGCAGAATGTATCATGTAGATAGTTTATCAATAAAGTATTAATAATAATAATAGTAACCTGAAGGTTGGATGTTCGAGTTCTACCCAAGGTTAATTTTCGGCACTTTTTTGTTATATTTTTTTTATATCATGATTGTGATAAACACAAAAATGATATTTTTAATTTTACTTCAAAAAATAAAATCACAATTTTTGTTGTTAGCGCAGAGTTTTTCTCCATGTGTATTCTTTGTCCATAATTACACCACTGGTTGCTGCTTTCGTTGCAGCTTCTCTCATTTTTCCTCACGATAACCCTGTGACCCCGTAACTCCATTCACATAAAAGTTCACACCGACCGACCGCTGTGAATGATCAATTTCCTTCTCAGGGTGTCTACTGGTCAGGGAAATCCTGGAAAACCTGGAATTGTCAGGGAATTTTTCGAGACCAAAAAAGTCAGGGAAAAGTCAGGGAATTTTGTGAAAAAACACCATAAGTCAGGGAATTTTGGGAAAAACACCAAAAGTCAGGGAATTTTTTTTTCAATATCCAATTTTGTCATGAAAATGATAAAAAAAAAAAAAATCGCCTGCGGCGCCACTGTAATCCAGGCATTGTGATAATACTTCTTTGGTAAGAAACACAAAACACTCTTAACCACTTTTTGATAAGATTAACAAAATTTTAGCAGGTTTTTTTTTTCAGGGTTTTCCCTGAAAGTTCTTCAATTTTCTTTAGGGTTCCTATTTGTGTGTTGATTTATTACATTTAGTTTTAACTTTCCTTATCCTATAATCAGGAAAGTATTGTATTCGGCGAAATTTAAAAAAAAATATATAATAATATAATTTGTGTATTTTTACTTTCCTTATCCTATAATAAGGAAAGTATTGTATTCGTCGAAAATTTGACCTACCCAGTTTTTCACATTTCTGGACGAATCATAGCTTCAGGATACCAAAAAAGTTGTTTTCAGCCATTGGTCCGTGCGTCTGTCTGTGTGTGTGTGTGTAAACAGGATATCTCAAGAACGGTAAGAGCCAGAGACTTGAAATTTGGTATGCAAATTATTTTTATACACCAGACAAACCGCGAAACTTTTGGTTGAAATCGGACGCAAGATGCGGCCGCAGGGCCGCAAATATTGGCCGCAACCGCCGCTTCTTTGAATTGGTTAAAGATACAAAAAAAGTTAAAGAACAACATTTTCTCGGATTAAAAAAATAATAGGGGTCTATTCTCATCATTTTTTTGATATCTTGAACTTTTTGGAACCCGGCCCCAATTTACCGGTATTTTGGGGGGACCCGCTTGGACTAACTTTTTTATTATTTACCCTAGATGGGGGTTGCGACATATCAAATCCAATGATTTTAAGGTGCTGATTACGAATTTGGCACTGATTTTTAACTATCCGTAACCGTTGAGTCACCAGTGGCGGAATTCGACTTCTTTTTGGGGGATAAGGAAAGTCGTGTGATGTTTACACCAGATTTTTTTTTTATCATTCCTAACACATTCTTGGTAGGAGTTACCGTTAGGGAACTTTTATCAAATTTACGAGAAAAGAATTGGTGATTTCTTAGCAATAAGGTAAGAAAAGTCTTGTGGTGATCACACTAGATTTTTTATTTGAAAAAAAAAAAGCAAGGAGCTTAACATGTTTTCTAAAAGCAAGGAGCTAAACACGTTTTCTAAAAATATGACATGTCTAATTTGCATATTTACTATTATTTTAATATGCATTACCTATTGTGTACTAATAATCAAATAGTACATGAGTAAGCAATTTGTACATAATATCCACCTATTCGATATCCTGCTGATGTCTCTTCCCCAGTAGGTACTAAATGTTGATATCGTAGAACGTACCAGAAAACTCATTTAATTGATTTAGAAAAAATGTTTGGTTGGGTGGCGTGGCGGTGGGCTTGCAAAAAAAAAAAAAAAAAAAAATAGAAGGCAGATTGACGTCTTATATAACATACATATAATGTCTCCTTAAAAAAGTAGACTGGAGAAACTGGAAAAATGCTCTGGAAAACCTGGAAAAGTCAGGGAATTTTACTTTGACCATTTAGTAGACACCCTGCTTCTGTTAAACATCCCAGAGCAGTGTATTTATACCTCAAATTACGCGCCAATTCTGATAAAATTCAGCCAACTTTGAATTTTTCATCATGATTCAGAGGTGTTTTTTGAGCTTTCTGTGTCTTGCGTTGCATGATCTTTAAAGTATTACAAATGAACCTTCACTTTTCTAAAACTAAAATAATGGGTATTTTGTGAACTAGTGATACGAAAGGGAAAAAAGGAAAAATCAAATTTTAGAAAAATATTGAACTTATGATTAAATATCTCTCTGGTCTTTCAATATTTCTTTATGCAACCAACTGCATTTTAAGGGAAATATGCATGACTATCCATACATTAAGGGTGTTATGCAGAGTCCTCACTGTAGGGATGCCTGGGTCATTTGTCCCTTCAGCTGATTTTGCTATGCAGAGACGTTTGTTTAAAGCGTCTGTGCGCTTGAGCATTCAGATGTTTCTTTAGTAATTAATTGTCAAGGACGAAGTATTCCCTATAGCAAGCTCGGGACCACCCTACAGTGAACCCTATAGGGATAACTAAATCGTCTCTGCATACCAGCCTAAGTCAAAAATTACTTACTGGCTATCATTTCTTTAAAAACGTGCATCGATCCAAGTGACCTCTAGACCTGTGGGAAAAACAGGGATTTGGCCATAACTCTTTAACGAAGCAAAATGACCCACTGCAAGTTTCGCTCATCTGATAGTCCACGGTGGGCTGAACCTACCCTCAAAATATTTGCATCTGTATACGGGACACCCTGTATAATGCGTGTAAACAGAGATAAAAAAAAGTTCACGATTAAATCAACTAATTAGTGACTGTGCAAAAGCAAAGTTATTTCTCACCTCACCGGCTCCTATGAGGGCTCGCTGTATAGCAAGAGCAACAGGTCCCTGGTACGCAATCAGAGGGGTGATTATCGTGAGGATTGCGGTGAACAGAATGCCCAGGCCGAGCGTGAGTTTACCCCCAAACTTCTCGGCGAGCATTCCTGCGGGGATGTGGGTGAGAAGATAGCCAATGTAGAAGGAGCTAAGGATGATGCCTTGGGTGCCCTCATTCCAGTTGAACTCATATTTCTGGTAAAAAGAAGGGATCACAAAATATTCAGCTTCAATAGTAGAGAGTTTGCAAAGGAATTACAAAATACAACAACAACAAAATTCATCACTTTCGTGATATCACAACTACTCAAACTCGCTTTACTAAATCTACGATAAAACTGGGACTCGAACCACCGACCTCCAGGAGCACTAGCAGTGTGAGGATATCGTGATAAATACATTTCAACCCATTTCTTAGCCGAGCTCGAAGTTGCATAATATTAAAAAATATAATGTGTATTTAATTCCAATCATGTATAAAATACCGTGAAAACGATGGCCAGCGATTTTACATTGCCACTTGTAAGTTTAAACTGATTAAAATGGAGAGGTTAGTTGATTACAAGAATATTCAGAACCTGCTGACGAGAGCAAATAAGCTTGAAACAGCTGTCCAGGTATGATATTCATGTACATCTAGTACATGAATATCATAACTCTTTGTTGCAGTTGCTACAGAGACATGTGGATCATGGAGCCAAGAAGCCAGAAAATGGATACAAGAAATTGGAAAGCATATGATGGTTCGAACTGGAGATGGAAGGACACCTGGTTTTTTCAAACAGAAAATTTCCCATACAGAGGGGTAATGCGGCGAGCGTATTGGGCTCTTTGCCATCTAATATCAATATGGATGAGGTGTTTTACCTGTAATAAAAAAAAAAAAAAATCTAGTACAACTTCTCACTTTTAAGTTTATACCAAGCTAACTCACGAGACATACCTTAATGTCGGACGCATTGGCGACCACTCCGGGGCACCCGTTGGGGTCAATTTTGTCAGTGCTGAAGTGGGGCGCCATCACCACTAGGGCCAAGTTGAAGCTCATGCGCATGAAGTACCCGATAGCCACGGCGAGGAAACACATGATCGCCAACACGTGGCGTTGCGCGACTGGATGGGAAAGAAAAAGCCCAAGCATGATGGTTGATCCCACATAGAAATATGTGCTTCAGAAGGAAACAACTTTTCAACTAAAGTTGGACACCCGTCGTGATAGCGACATGCAGTTGAACCCAAAAAATGTTCCATAGAGACCATCAATCCACCAGCTGTAGCCAAGCTGATCACAACAAGCACAACAGCAACACAACAACAAAAAACTAAAACTACAACATCTTTCGTGTTCCAAACCATTTCCTTTTGCTTTCAAGAAAATGCTCTATGTTTAATTTTAGTAATTAACAGAGGAGCTGTTAATAAAAGGAGAAGGTTAACTTTTTGAGTATCCATGTACCATTACTTTCAAATACGGAAAAGTTTTTGCTTTCAAGGAAAAGCAATTGCTCTCAAAACTATATGAATAACGACTGAAGCTATTCCTTCGAATTTTGCAAGGAAACGCTTTCGCTTTTTTTTATGAATACAGCCCAATGTATCAAGGGGCGCCTTTTAGAAACAAAAAATAATATATTCATATAAAAAAATTTACAGGGTAAAGATTTTATTGGTTTTTGTTTTTCTGCCACAAAGATGCTGCACTTGCTTTTACATTCCCAAAATTTCATCCCTGGATTCAAAAAGTTTTAACAACCTAACAAAATTTCGTTAAACGCTAATCGGAGTGTGTCAACTAGAAATTATTTAAGCCTAAGAGACATTTTAATCTATTTGTCCAGTGCATAGTGCTCATCGAGTAAATTCAGCTTTGAAGTTGCTAGTTTCACAATGGTAAAATGTTGGTTCCGTAATATTTCGAGCTCCTTGATTGGTTGATTAAAAATGAGACATAATGAAGATGTCTCCAAACGAGATTCTAGAATGAGCTGTGTGATTGTGTGAATTTTAATTTTGACTTTCATGTTGATTTGACTTCAAGACTAATAAAACTACCAATCAATCACACGATTTAAAAAAATAACAAATAATGATATATTAACAGTAGATCACTGTTAAATACCATTATTTGTTATTAATGGTATATTAACAGTGATCACTAGAATTTTTTTTTTAAGATAAGAAACCAGGTTACTTACTCATTTTGTTTCTTGATAAATCCCAAAGGCTCCGTCATTAACTGTTAAGGGTCATCACAATTTAACTAACAATTTCAAAGAAAACAGAATAATTTGAAAGTGTTGTGTGATTGTTTCTGTGCAGTAATAATCCAGAGTCTTCATGTGAATTAGGGAGCGGACTGATGTAGGCGAGGCAGAAAATTTAGTTTTGGTCCAAGCGATGTCCCTTTAGCCAGTATTTTAGAACCTTGCAGCTATCGCTACTTACAAACTAGCTACCCATATAAAACAAGTCAACCAACTCATCTCCTTGGGGCACATCTCCCTGCCGCAGCATTTCCTCTTTGAATAATCTTTGAAGAAAAATAGAAAGAAAAAAAAGCTACCCATATTAACCTCAATGTCATAACCGATATGTCCCCAATGATCAACGCAACGGCTGGTGACGGAGATGGAGGGGGAATCCGTAGCACAGCGGATTTGTACTCCAATTTTTTGCAGGCGGCCTACAAGAATTGGAGAGGACAAATCGCAGAACCTTCAGAGGCAGGACACTGTAGAGATTAAAGAAGGAAAGGATGGAAAAGAAGTTGATTGTGTAGACGAGGAAATGACATAGTTCTTGAATGAAACGTTCGTGGCTAGAGAAGAGGCCACGGATTCTGCGACCGACGCAATGACACCCAGGGAGAAGAAAAAGAAGGCTAAGAAAAGAAAACCTGATGGATCGCCTGAAATTTTGTACCTTTATCCACGGAAAGCACAAAGAATTTCATGAAAGAAGTTGAGATGATTTGTGATGAGGCCAGAGCTATGCTTGAACTAATTGAGAAGAATGTTAATACCAAAGTTGAAATTAAGGAGTTAGCTGGAAAAATGGCAAAAATGGCTACTAAGGTGTAGAAAGCGAAAAACAAACTGGAATTTGAAACTCATTGTACTGCAGTGAGTGAAGCCATTCCTAAAGATGTGGTTGTTCGCGAGGACGGTGCGTCCTCCTCCTAAAAGAGCTAAAGGCGGAGGAACCAATCTTGGTCTTTTGCGACAGGTGCAGTGCTGAGATTGGTAAAGAGAAAAGACTTGTGACAGAAATTAGACAAAGAGATAGACAGATATATAAATAGATAAAATTATTTTTATTTATTTTGCAATACTAACAAAGTGGGAGGATTGACAAACACAAAAAACATTGAGAGTAACACAATTAAAAAAGAAAGAAAAAAAAAAAACAATAAAAGATAGAAATTTAACACATAAGTTTTTCCCACATTTTTACCCGTGTCATTATTTTTCGACCAGTATGTTTTCACATGAAAAAAAAAAAAAAATTATTTTATAGTACAGTCATAGTTTACCTAACTTAACATGACACAATACTTCCCATTTTAGGTACTGGATCAACACGAGCTCACCGGAAGGAATCCCTTACAAACAACTGTAACCAAATTTTGAGTACAATTTTTTTTGTCGGCGCGGGGGTTCGAACCCGGAACCTTTCGCCTGGCAAGCGAGTGTTTAACCACTGAGCTATTCGTGCGGTCGATATATAATATATATTTCTAATAGCTGACTAAAAGATCGATGTTCTGGTGTGAAAGCAATCATGTGTTAGTTGAGTGTCAAAGCGGTCCCAGACCCGGCAGGAGCTTCCTAGACAACATTTTTTCCTCGTTTAGTATCATAAGCCTTAATATTTCGAATAAGAGAAAACCCCACGGGGCCCCCAGTGGATCCCAATTCCGCCCCTTCAGAAATTTGCCACAATCTCCCTTGGTCCAAGCTGTTTACTATCGGTATATCAGCAAAAATTATTTCTCCTTTGCGCAGAATATTCTCACAAGCGTCTGTCCAAATCGAGATAGATAATCAAGTCAAAGAATCAGCCTCTGCCAGCAAGGGCGTTTCACAGGGAGAATCTGCTTCCCCGCTATTATTTTTGCTCCTTCTCAATGACCTGGAGGATAATTTTCTAAACAAAGGAGCTCGTGGCGTAGCTATTAATGAAAGCACTGAAATTCTGATGCTAATGTACTGCGATGACCTGATTACATCAGATCGAACCGATCTACAGCGTCAATTGAATTGGTTACAGAGTTACTGTGAGTTAAATAACATGATATTAAATGCAAAAAAAATCAAAAATTGTTATCATCAGACAGGTAGGAAGAGTATCACAAACCGACAATTATTTCCAATTGTGACAGAAATTAGACAAGTTAGAATGGAAGTTAATCGAGTGGAACCTGAGGAAGAAAGATGATTCATTAATGAATCAGAAGATGCTAGGATACGTAAAGAAAAAAAGATGATAAACTGAATCGACAAAATCTCGGGATAATTTGGTATATTAGAAAAAATAATGATGCGGAAATACCACCCCTTCTTGGCCCAGAACCAATGCATTAACAGCAATGGGCAAAAACGCGAGTGAGAAACCGAAAGTTAATAAAATAATCCTAATGTCTGTTGAAGATGCAAAAAGGAACTCAGATAAACTCCCTCAAGCATTAAAAAAGAGCCAACCTGATGTTGCCGCTCGACTTGTCCTTTTTTTGTCAATCTCCTAGTATTTAACCAGAATTGCCAAATGCCTCAAACAGTTGTGCAAAATAACGCCATTGGCGGGATGGACCAAATAAATTCGTGTAGCATGCTTTCCCTAAATAAGGTCTAAATACCAAAGTTCAATTCCCTATATTTATTCAAGGAATGGAAAAAGAAAAAAATATTTTTCAAAACATGTTGAATTTTAATTAAATATCTGTTTTATTTTTAACTAGCACCAACTATATTAAAGGGAACTCTTGACCAGTTGTGAAAACAGGAATTCTGGGACAATTTTTTAACAAAGCAAAAGCTTCGTTGCAACTTGGGCTCTTGTAATATTCCAGGAAGAGCTGGAACAACCCTTAAATTATTTGCATCTGTTCTCTTGACATGTAGGGGTTATGTTTCAGAATATGTGAGATCATAGTGTGATTAAATCAGACTTACGTTCTTTATGTTGATCGGGTTCATATCAATTTGTGTGTGTCTGTATATTTTTTTTTTCTTCTCAATGTTCATGTGTTCAACACAAAATAGAGTTATTTCAGCATACGTGATATCAGTGTTTATTACTTTGTTATAGTATTATTTCTGATACCCATAGATCATAGTGTTTAATCAGACTTTATTCTCAATAATATTACTCGGGTTCCAATGGAACGGGAGTTATTGGTCCTTCGTTCCACGGTTGTATTTTGGCTGAGCCCGCTAGGACAAACACAAAATTTGTGGCTATAAGAATGATGAAAGTGATCCAGAATATGAGTCGCCACTGATTCATTGTGTCCTGGAATCAAATAATAATCTCTATTATTGTTTATGACCAGATAGCTAAAAACTAGACGGTTTACATTTATAATATTGGTACTTTTTAATTTGGGTTTAACGTCGCTTTCAACTGCTTGGTCATATTACGACGGGGGGGTGTTACCCTTCATTTGCAGGAAACTCAAAAAATTGCTACTCACATTAACCTCACCCAGCCTGGGTTGGGCTGGAATGATCCTTATTTTTTTATCGAGACATTGATGTAAACTCCCCAAAAAATATCCTGCCTGAGACAAAAATAAATAAGAACTATCTAAATAGGAAGCCCACTTAATTCAACAACACAAAAAGAAGATACATAATATGAGTAGTTATTTATCATTAAACAATAAGGTTAGCGCGATTTTCAGTGCAATGCAAGTTATGCAAGTAGTCTTTCCCTGCAAGTCCTTTGGTAATTGTGCATGTTGTGCATGTCTACTTCTAGAGTGTAAAAGAGTATTTACCTGGAAAATGTCAAAAAAAAAATACATGTTCTTGAAAACATATGCATGATTTTTTTAAAAAAAGAACTAAATAAATTGTATAATATTATGTTACCAAGCACACGTGTTTCTGGAAACATTTTTATACAAAATAATTTTTATTTAGAAAATTTACTTACGTCATGGGCTATGACACCCACAATAATGGGCGCAATGATTCCACTGACAGAGCCCAGCCCATTCACTAGACCCATCAGTGTCCCAGAATAGTTGGGTGAAAGATCCAGACTATTGACCCGTAAGGAGGGATAGGAGCAGCCCATGAATCCCATTCCCAGGGTGAACATGAAGATGACGATAACCTTGTTGCAACCAGCATAGGAAGCTAGGAGAAGGCCAATAGCAGGACCCACAGAAGCTGTTTAATAAAATGGGTTTAAAGATTAGTGGATTGGTTAACTTTTATTTTATTGCCGAATACTACTATTTCGGTCAACACAGTTTCGAATAATCTAGATTGGTTTATTTGAATTTTTGAAAGGTCCTCAGAAAACAAGAGATTATCTGGAACTCAAAATGAAAAATTACTATCATCATTAAAATACCTATTAATTACATGAAGTGAAAAAAAACAGGTTTCGAGAGAAAATAGATAAATTTAAGAAAAAGAACTGGGAAAAATTGTGTCAATATCCCAAAAATTTATAAGGAGCCTATAAAATTTTAAATAAATTTAAAAAAAAAGAGTCCTCATAAATCAATTTAAATAAACTGAAGAAAAAAATGCATGGTACAATATTTTTTTCATTAGATGAAATACAGAGATTGATGAGGGAAAGGATACCCTGATTTACTGTTGAAAAATTACATAAATCGGTCTAGAACCTAAGAAATAAAAAAGTACCAGAACCAGATGAGTGGATATATTGTAATCTGTATGAAGAAGGACCCATTTTTTGCACGAGCCTTCTCAACAAAATTTTGATTACTGGATACTTCCCAGAAATATCGAAAACTGCGAAACTGGCTAAAGGTATAAAGGAGAGTTCAGGAAAAATGCCATGTCGACCCATTTGCCAAGTTAATGTGATTGGAAAAACTATGGAGCAATTCATTTAAGAAAAGCATAATTGGTAAAATAAAAAAAAGCTCTATCAGAAAACCACTATGGATTTAGAGATGGGTATACAGGGTGGGGCAAAAGTCTGGAAACCCCTCAATAACTTTCGAATGGCTTCTTCGATAAAATTAAAATTTTGTACGGTAAACCGGGGTAATAAGACCTTCTTTTAGAGTGGGTTCGATTTTTGTTACCGGCCCCCATGTCGGGGCCAGGGGGGGCAACTTCATTTTTTTAAATACGAACCCCCATCTTGCGATACATTTTTGGAAAGGTCTTTAAGTAAGAAATACATGGGTGCAAATTTTATTTTTTAGTATTAACTGTTTGCAAATGGCGTCCAACTTTGTGTAGGCAGTGTAAAGTCTGGAAACCCCTGAATGTCTTTCGAAAGGGCCTTCTCAGTAAATTTAAAATTGTGTACGGTAATCCTTGGTACTTAGACCTTATTTTAGAATGAGACCGATTTTTTTTACCGGCCCCCATGTCGGGGCCAAGGAGGCCAACATCATTTTTTTTTAATACGAAACCCCACCTTGCGATACATTTTTGGAAAGGTCTAATTACCCCACATTACCGTACACAACTTTAAATTTACTGAGAAAGCCCTATCGAAAGATATTAAGGAGTTTCCAGACTTTACTGCATACACAAAGTTGGACGCCATATGCAAACACTTAATTCTAAAAAAATAAAATTTGCACGAAAGTATTTCTTGTTTGAAACCCTTTCCAAAAATATATCGCAAGGTGGGGATTCGTATTTAAAAAAATGATGTTGCCCCTCCTGGCCCCGACATGGGGGCCGGTAACAAAAATCGACCCCACTCTAAAAGAAGGTCTTATTACCCCGTTTTACAGTACAAATTTTTAATTTTACCGAAGAAGCCATTCGAAAGTTATTCAGGGGTTTCCAGACTTTTGCCCCACCCTGTATTATCTTAGTTAAACGCACAATAAACGTGACTGAGGTAGTTTGAAAAACAGCAGAAGAGAGAGAAGCGAAGAAGAATAAATTGTTACAAATCTATGCAATGGTACTGGTGGACGTCAAGAACGCATTCAATCCCATCTCATGGGAGGGAATTGATGAGACAAGATGGGAAACTTCATTGGGGTAGCTTGTAACCCATGATTAGCAGTTATCTAGAAGATTGGGAACTACTAGTAGAAGAAGGAATAATATTGGGCCTGTGGATTTCCGCAAGGATCAGTGGTGGATCCGCTCCTGTTAATAAACCTTTACTTTTTACTACGACTCACTCTTTTAATGGAGATACATAGATACAAATTGAGTCGAAAGTAATAGCTTACGCTGACAAAGTGGTATTACTGATTACTATTTACCTATTCATGAGATATTAAAATACAAATTCATGAGATACAAATATTAAAATTAAAAATTAGTAACACATAAACTTGGAAAAAAATTAATGATTTTTTTTTTTTTTATCTTAACCAATAAGTGAGTGTCCTAAAAAATACTACGTCATAATGAATGAAAAAGAGTGTCAGATATGATCTACAGAATTTTAAACTTACCAAAGGTATTGAAAAGCTTCCGATTATTGGTTAGAGATAATTTTCCTTTAGCATGCATCTCGTCACTTATCCAGCCAGAGCCCATAGCAAAAATGAACATGGCCAAGAAGGGTAGTGATGAGAGGAAACCGTTCTAAAAGGAACAATTAATGTAGATATATTCTTTGTCCTTTAATTTCTTCCTTCCTACTATTTCCCTTAACTTATCCTAAGGTCCTGATAAGGCGGCCGACTTATAACCTGGAGGTCAGTGGTTCAAGTCCCGGTTTTAGCGTAGATTTAGTAAAGCTAGTTTGAGTAGTTGTGACATCACGATATAGTAGTGATAAATACAAATATGGTCTAAAAAACTCTTAATCTCTAAAGTTTCAATCGTCACAACACATGAACACACTATGTTTGGTTAATTGGAACGATATATGCATAACCCAAAGTATTTTGTTGATGTTGAACATGCTATATGAGTTATGAGAGTACTTCTATTATACTTACACTTCCAATAGAGAACTTTAGCACACTTGCCATGTACTTAGGTAAGTCTGTGATGATGGTGAAGAGGCCCCAGTCATGTCCCGCCTGGTTTAAAATCAGGGATAAAACAGGTGGAGAGGTGAGGATGGCTTTCCAAGGGGTACCCGGGAGATCCTGAAACATATTATTGTTATGAAATATAAATATAAGTTCTCAGGAAAAACTTATAATTATACACAACTCTTGATAGAACAAATAAACATAGAAGTAATTTTAAGATAGAAAATACTTGGCTTTTTTTGTTTTACTTAATTATTTATTTTCAGAATTATTTATACTAGCTAACTATAGTAAAATAAGAAGTTGTAAAGTCGGCAAACTGTGCAGGAAAATCTTTTCCATTCTCCCATTGTTTTTACTTCCAACCGTCCGAATTTAATAAATATAAATATTATTAAATATAAAGTCATATAAATAAAAAAGGGTATGTTTTACTAAATTCGGAGAATGGAGAAAATTATTCTGTACAGTTAGCCGACTTTGCAACTCTTTATTTTATTATTGTTAGCTAGTACGTTACCTATAAGATTAGTTTTAATTTAGTCCTTAGTTCACTGACGATGCCGTTACTGGCGAAATAGCCATCTGAAATTAATAATTAAGTAAAACAAAAAAACCAAGTGTTTTCTATCTTCAAAAGATTTCGCTATTATTGATCTTGGTACCAGCATGGCTACAGCGGGGGGTAGTGAGTGATAAGCTTTATTTTTCTTTCTAACCAAAGTGGATTCAAATGCAATAAAATGGACGAACTGGAAGAAAGTAATTTTTCTTTTGGAAGAGGAAAAATCTTCTTCCAGATTAGTTAACCAAAATGGATTTATAAAATTCTTGCTTCTATTTCTTTTATAGGTAAAGTTTTCATTTTTCCATTGCTTATATTTAAAAGTACCCAAACGCATTTTTCTTTCACGAATAGTGGGGAAGCTAAACTTGGAAGAAAATGGAAATATTTGGAAATACCGATCCTGGAAAAAAAATTTTATCCAAAAGTAAAACAGGGCAAACCATGCAAAATTCGCTACGCAGTTTATATCGCTTCTCTTCTACTTTCACCTTGCCTTTTCCCAAACCTACTTGGGGTTGGCATTGTTCAACCTCATGGTCGAGATTGCTTGGTTTTTGACACATATATTACGGCTGGATGCCCTTCCTAACACCAACAATTTTTTTTTTGTTTTAACGCCCTGACTAGGACGGGGGTTTTAGCCTCCATTCACTGGGAATCGTACCAGCTACCCACATTAACCTCACCTAGCCTGTGTAGGGCCGGAAATGCCAGCCTCACATGTACGGAGGGAACAGAATTTTCTGTGTGAAAAGTCTGCTCCAACCGGGGATCGAACTCAGGATCTCTGGACTACGGGCAGAGGCCACGGACGAGATTAACCTCAATCAGCCTAGGTAGGGCCGGAAATGCCATCCTCACGTGTACGGAGGGAAATTATACGGAGTTTAAATCGCTGCATACCTCTAAAGAAAAACCTACCTTTCTTCGTGAAAGACCCCCAATTTTCTCAGTCAGGTAATCCTTCTCTTTCTGTGTAATGAAGCGATTCGAACTCGGGTCATTGGAGCAGATGAAATACCACACAATGAACCAGATAATGCCCATAGTTCCGTAGACATAGAATACTGCCGGCCAGTAGTTATCAGTGAACTGTAGTAGATATCCTGTGAATAGAAGACCGATCACGCTTCCACCTTGTACACCTGAAGGGGAGGAATTAGGTTTCGATAAATTGATGTTTCTGAAAGGCTAAAGTAAGATTGAATTGGGGCAAGACTTGTTAATTGTGGTATTATATTAGAGATTTAAGGTTTTAAGAATTTTAGTGGTAGATAGTCTTTTATTAGCATTACTGGATAGGCTATTATTTGCAGCGTTGAACACAGGCTGCAAGTCACTTGTTACAATCAACATATTTTGTACGATGAGGCCAAATTCAACTTATTTACCTACTTTTATAACATTATGGAACAAGCAAGAAGTTCCTGAAGATTGGAAGGTATGGGAGGTTATACCGATTCCTAAGCCCTCAAAACCCAGTAACTTTCCTGAAAACCTGGGCCAATATCATTAACATCATGCCTGCGTAAGCTCATGGAAAAAATAATATCTAAAAGATTGCAGTGGTATTTAGAAAGCAATAAATTAATATGCAAAGAACAATCAGGAGGACGAAAGAAAAGATCAACGCTGGATGAGCTCCAGCTTCTTCAAAAGGAAATCTTCACAACATTTTCAAGGAAAGAGTACCTACTTTGTGTGGCATGCGACATAAGCCATACCTATCAAAGCGTAAATAAAAACCACATGATGTGCCAGTTGCATGAAATGGGGTTTAGAGGTAACCTCCCTGCATTTGTAAATAACTACTTCTCAAACAGAAGTTTTTGTGTGCAGGGGGTACTCTAAAATTTAAAAAAAAAACAAACAACCATCAATCAAAAGATCACGTGATAATATCAAACTTTCAAACTGGGCTACAAGCTATCTCAAACCAGTACGAAAATAAATACCAACTTGTCACCAATATTCAATCAACCATTCAAGAGATCCAATCAAGAGGAGGCGCACGCGTAATGCTCCTGTGGTGCCCAAGTCATTGCGGCATACCTGGCAACGAAACGCATATGATGCAGCTAAACTCTCCCTAACTGCTACCAACGCGACCATCTGCGAATCTCTGCTACCCACCGATCTTACCATACACTTCAAACAACAAATAATACGGAATTGGAAAGCAACTTTTTCTATCGTCACAAACAACATATCAGAAATAAAACGTCTCCCAGCTACTTGGCACACGTTCTTTCAATACTCCCGCCAGGACGAAACCACACTGATGAGACTACTGACTGGCCATTCCCGCCTCACCCACCAACATCTCTTGAGACGAGAAGAACCTCCCATCTGCCAGTGTGGCGAAGTTTTGACCATAAAACATATTTTAATTAATTGTACCACTTATACAACTATTAGAAATGAAATGTACCCTACGCATAAAAAAAGAACTTTGTCATACATGCTAGGTGATTCCCAAAAACAGGTTGACAAAATACTTACCTATATAAAACGAGTTGGGGTTTCAGATTTATAAAACAACAAAATATTATGATCTTAATATGTACAATATGAAAACAATATTGTTCACTTATTATTATTATTATATAACACTTTATTGGTTAACTACATACATTCATCAAATAGGACATGAAAAATAAAAGAACACGTAGTGAACCAAGGGGCGAGGTTAAAGCCTGTGGCTTTCTCTTCCACCGAACCCCATAGGATATAAAAAATAATGGAAAAAAAAAAATATATATATATATATATATAATTATAAATACTTGTAAAAAAAAAAAAAAAAAGTAATAGGAAACAAAAGTTAACAAAAAAAAAGAGAGAAAAGAAAAATTTAAAGGTACAATGAAAAGTATAGAAAATATAGGAGAAGAAGAAGGAGGAGAAGAAGAAGAAGGAGGAGAAGAGGAAGAAGGAGGAGAAGGAGAAGAATGAGGAAAAGGAGGAGGAGAAGAAGAAATTAGATAGGAAAGGAGGGACATCATCATATTTCCATGTTTTCCAGATATAACTTGAGATTATATTTGAATGAATCTTTATTGATGAGGGATGTAATGTTTGGAGGCAATTGATTCCACGATCTTGCTGCTTTTACAGAAAATGATTGTGACATGAAAGTAGTGTGATGTAGTGGAATGAGAAGATTGTTGTGTCTTGTGTTGTGCTGATGTGATGAATGAAGTGGATGAAACAATTCATGTAGATATGAAGGAGAAGATGGGAGATTTAAAATACGCCATAACAAGCACAGAGTTTGTTGAGTTAAACGATCTTCAACTTTTAACCATTTCAATGATTTCCTGTACTGAGATATGTGATCATGTTTCTTCAAATTAAAAATAAATCGAATGCACATATTTTGTAGAATTTGAAGCTTATTGTGTAAGTTTCTGTTCATACCATTAAAAACACAACCTCCATATTCAATTATGGGGAAAATCAAAGATGTGCACAGAAGTTTTTTAATTCTCTGAGGCAAATATCTTTTTAAACAGTTCAGAGAGTGAAAGGTAAAATACACTTTTTTCTTTGTATGATTGATATGCGGTTCCCAGGATAGATTAGAATCAAATATAACACCCAAGTTTTTAACAGAATTGGAAATTGTAATTACTTGAGTGTCAAATATTAGTGGAGGAATTATAGCTTCATGAAGACGATGAAGTAAAGGTGATGAACCAATAAAAATGCTTTGGAACTTTTTAGGGTTTGGAATGATTCCATTTTGTGATGACCATAACTTGATGGAAATTAAATCTTCATTGAGTTGATGAATTGCATCAGATACATTTTCTACACGAAATTGGACATACAACTGCAAATCATCAGCATAGAAATGATGTGAATTATTTAACACTTCTGTTAAATCATTTATATACATTGAGAATAAGATAGGACCAAGGATACTTCCTTGTGGTACACCACAGCGTATTGAATAGTACTGAGAATAATTATCATTAACCACAACATATTGATTTCGACCATTGAGATATGAACCAAACCAGTCAACAGATTCCGGTGAAAAATTAAAAATCTTTTTCAGCTTAACTAAAAGAATATCAAAGTCTATGGAATCAAATGCTTTGCTAAAATCTGATAATACAAGTAATGATAATTTGGTGTTATCCATTCCTTTTCTAATATCTTCTGTGATTTTCAATAATGCAGTATTTGTACCATAGCCATTTCTAAATCCAGATTGAAAAGTACTAAAAAGATCATGTGAATTACAAAATTCCACAATCTGTAGATGAACAACTTTTTCAAGAACTTTAGAGGCCACGGGTAATATAGAAATAGGACGGAAGTCGCCAAGTCTTGTAGGCTTAGAAATTTTGGGTAAAGCAACAACCCGAGCCAATTTCCATTGACTGGGAAATTTATTAGAAGAAAGAGAAGTATTGATTATATCAGTCAATGGATCAATAATATGTTGGGATATCACTTTTAAAAATTTCAATGATATTCCATCAGCTCCAGCAGCATTTGATTTAATATTATATAAAGCTTTATTTACTTCAAGACTAGAAACAGGATGAAAATTAAACATAGGGTGAATGGGATCATCTCTGGTATGAATATGTTCTATAGTACTATCTTTCACCGAAGAGTCCAACAAAACGGGTGGCATAGTGAAATGTCTATTGAGGTCATTAGAAGTAAATGAATGATTGGGAGTTTTGACCAAAGCATTACCTTCAATACCTAATCCCCTAAGAAAACGCCAGAGCAAAGCACTATCTCCATTACACGATGCAATACCTTGAGAAATATAAATCTCCTTTGCATCTCGGACTGAACGATTACATTGATTTCGAAGTGATTTAAAACGGGAAAAATGTTCATCTGATTTTGAGCGTTTGTATTTTAAGAAAGCTCTATCTCTTTGTTTCATTAGTTTCCGTATGTTTGTTGTTATCCATGGTGTTGGTGCATGTTTGACTCTAAGATTTTTTAAAGGTGCATGTTTATTTAGGAGATCTGAGATAATACTAGTGAACACATTTACTTTTGAATCAACCTCAGTTAGAGAAGACACTAGATTCCAATTAGATACCTCCACATCAATCATTAATTGATCTATATTAATATCTTTAAAACTACGAAATTTAATATTTCGAAAAGTATGTTTTACCATACCAATTTGATAAGCAAGATAAATTAAATCGTGATGTGAGAATCCTGGTGCTGATACTTGATCGAATTTTAGAACTTTATTTGATGATTTGACAATGCCAAGGTCCAAGAGAGTATCTCCATCTCTAGTATGATGAGTTGGTTCAGAAGGTAATATGGTTAAGTTGAGAGAATTAATGAGATTTTTAAATCTCTTTGAAGCCAAATTATTTCGCACAAGGTCACAGTTAAAGTCTCCCATCATGATGACATCATTATACTGTGGAAGATAAATACTAAGAACATTTTCAAGGTCATCACTATATGCTACTAAAGGTGGTCTATAAACTACAATCAAGAGCAGTTTATTATGACGAAATTGTATTTCAATTACAAGAAACTCAATTTTCTTTGAAGCGTTACCATCTGAACAGTCTAAAATGCGAAAAAACAATTCCATCACGAAGATAAATACCAACCCCACCTCCCCCTGAAGATAATCTATCATTTCTAATCAAATTGAACCCTGGTAAATTCACAATTGTATTTGACAAGGACGGCTTTAACCAAGTCTCAGACACAAGTATTGCATGGAAAGCATTGGTATTAAAAGTGGCCAGTAATTCTGCATGATGAGCAGCCAAACTCTGTGCATTGATGTGCGCTACTCGAAAACATGATGTGTAAGAAGAAAGTTGATTTAATAAATGAGAGGAAAGTGAAATCGAATCATCTGCATTCTCTGATAATTCTTCTGAGTCATCCAAGAAAACATCACCTGGAAATATGAGACTATCATTATTAGACATAAAGCAGCAAAGAATGGGAAAAAAAGATGGGGGAACAGGAAAAAGAAGAACAAGAGGGAGAATAGAACACAGGAAAGAAACGAGTAGTTAAAGAAAGAGGGGGGGGGGCAGGAAGAAGAAGAAAAATAAGAGGTAGGAAAAAAGAGGGAAAATAGAACACAGGAGAGAAAAGAGTAGTTAAAAAAAGGTGGGGACAGGAAGAACAACAATAGGTAGGAAAAGAGAAGGAAATAGAACACGCGAAAGAAAAATAATTTTTTAAAAAGAGGGGAAAAAAAAAAAAAAAAAAAAGGTGGAAAAATATAAGGAAGCCCTTATAGTATACCGTGTAGATGAAATTAGCTAAATAGAAGAAAATAAAATATGCAAAAAAAAAAAAAAAAAAAAAAAAAAAAATGAAAAGAAAAGAAAAAAAATTGGTTCACTACTTATTCATCAAATAGAGGCATCATTGCCGGATTGAGGATGAGAATCAGGAGAGGAAATGGCATTCAGTTGACGGAGTGTTGTAATCTTCACAGTCTTCTGATTTGACAGCTTAACAATAATGCGCCCATCTGCAGACCAGACGTTTGTAGCTTCAAACTTTTTCTGGGCAAGCTTCAACAGCATTAGTCGTGTCCGGGTGAGTGATTACGGTAATGATGAATGGAGAATTCTTAAAGTTCTTCTTGTTGTTATATACTGCTGCTCGATACCGGTACGAAACAAACTTGATAATAATAGGTTTGGGTTTCTCGCTGGATTTATTTCTTTTGCCAATACGGTGGAGCCGGTCGATATTGTCTGGAGTGAGATGCACATTCAGTTTCACTTTGAATAAATCGAGTATTTGAGTAGTCAGTGAATCTTCGTTTTCTTTCTCATTTTCTGTAAGACCATGGAGTAAAAGGCAATTTCTTCGACTGTAAGATTCACATTCGTCAAGTCTTTCTTCAAATTTGTCCATTTTGGACAAAATGTTTTCGATTCTGGACATGATTTTCTTCTCCACTATATCTATGAGATCCTCTAGCTTCAAACAGTTGACTTTGGTTGTTGTAGAACAAGAAGAAGGATCACTTGTCTTGACAGCTTCCAATCTTTTCTTCAGATCATCTATCTCATGATGGGCCATGTTCTTAATTTCTTCGATTTCAGTTTTAAAATCTGACTTGGACATCTGGTAAACTACACAGGTACACCAAAGGGCTTATAAATGAACAACTAAAAGTAAAAGAATAAACTTTTCAAACGAAAAAGAACTGATTTTATTTATTATTATTACTTTTGAAAAGAAAATTTATTAAAATTGGGAGAGCTCGCGAAATTTAGGTCGGTCGAATTTATTCAGCTGGAAAATTACGGTCAAAATATAGGAGTCAAATTGTCAAAAGCTGACAATTTGACTCCTATATTTTCTATACTTACTACCGTATTATTATTATTATGTACATATGTATTTACAATTACTACTTCTAATCCATATACCTACAGATGTTATATACATATATGAGAGTCCTCTTTCATTGTGTGATTGATTTTACCTGCAAAACAAAAGGATCCTACTTTGCCTCGTTCTTTCAGCGGGATCCACGCGGCCAAGAGTTGGTTGAGCCCCGGGAACAGAGTGCCCTGGAACAGATACATGAGATAGATTTCATTCAATTTGGAAGGGGGCTTTTGGCGATACTTTAGTTAATGATCAAATAAGTTAACAATTAAATCACTTCGTTAGTGAGGAACAGATACATGACAGAATTCATTAAATATTAAACGCCAAAAGTTATTTCACTATTTTTATTATCTGAGCGCAGAGCAGTGTTCCAGCAAGCAAGGCAGTCCTCTAACGAACCATTTTACCAGATTTATCACACCCTTATTTTTTTTCGGTTCTATTCGGTTTTGTATCATGAAGCTATGGGATTAGGTAAATATGTTCTCATAAGACTCGGAACTCCTTAAACACTAAGACAATATACCAAACTCAACTGAGGTCAGCTGTTATTCTTCTTCTTTCACTTTGCCTTTTCCCAAACGTGCTTTCGACATTGGCCAACCTCTTGCACATGGTTGAGGTTGGTTGGTTCCACATTTAACGAGTGGATGCCCTTCCTGCCAACCTTGTTCATGGCGCCAATGATTTGTGTTATTGTCTTTTGGCCTGACATGGCTGGGACCGTAAGTTCCTCTAAGGTCGGTTGATATTAATTATTATAATACTACATTTCTCACCTCACCGGCTCCGATGAGTACTCGCAGTATTGAAAGAAGAACAGGTCCGTGGTACGCACACAGAGGCGTGATTAACGTGAGTAAGGCGGTGAACAGAATACCATAGCCAAGGACAGGTTTACCCCCATACTTCTGGGCGAGTACCCCCGCAGGAATATGCGTGAGAAGATAGCCAATGTAGAAGGAACTGAGGATGATGCCTTGGGTGCGTTCGTCCCAGTTGAACTCATGTTTCTGATGGGAAAGAAGGAATGAGGATTGATTATTTGTGAGAACTCAAATCGTCTGCAAACCGTTCAATGAGCGATTTCGCCAGTTGGTCCTGGCATAAATACTGTACGCTAGGGCCAACATAGTAATAACACTCTTTAGTGCAAGGTAACCAACAGGTGAGGTTAATGCTTAAAGCATTTTCTACCACCTAACCCTCAGAGTCTTATTATTATGTGATCATAAACTCAAACCAACGAGAAAAAAATTCATGCACTGGGTGGAATTCGAACCAATGGATGCCTACGCTACCTGAATCACCAGACTAGCGCCTTAACCAATTGACTACTAGTGCACATTAACATACATACTGTATCCTAAAATGCTACATACATGTAAACTTGAGGTGTTTCAGGTATACAACTGTTTTTGTATATGAAGAAGGTACAGCTCTCTTGGACCTAGAAAGGTATAAGAGAACTCTAGGGACCGGAAATTTTCTTGTATCGAGGTTTCTCTTATATTCAGGTTCGACTGAATATCAATTATGTAAATGAGATTCAAGAGACATACCTTGTGGTCGATCGTGGTAAGGTTCCCTGGGCATCCGTTGGGGTCTAGTTTGGTGACATGGTGAGGAGCCATCACCACCATAGCCAAGTTGAAGCTTATGCGCATGAGGTACCCGATAACCACCGCGAGGAAGCCCATGAGCGCCAACACGTAGCGCTGCGCGACTAAATGGAAAAATAAAATCATAGGACAGTTATTCTATCAAAAAATTGAAATTTTCAGAAACTGAAGTTGAAAATGTAATGCTATATTAGTTAAATACATCATGTTTAGTGGGAGTTCAACTGTGAGAACTTCTTTGGTAAATTGGACTTTTGTTATTTCTTAGATTTTGCACATCTAAATAAATATCCTAAGCACATTAGAAGTTGAAATATACCTCTCATTTTGGCCGAAAATTGCTTTTTAAAGTACAGAACATAAAGATTTCGAACAATCACCCGAAAATTCTAACTGAACTTAAGAAATTTTAGGTTACTTACTGTACACCATTTTCTTTCTTGATAAATCCCAAACACTCCGCCATCAACAGAGGAAACACAACTTTAATTATCTATCATTATCATTTTAAACGGAAAATTTTGAAAATGTGTTGAAAATGAAATTTTTGAAATTATCTCAGAAAGGAAAATTGTGGGCCAGACCGGAAATGTAATTCCAGACCGAGCGATGTCGCTTTCACCTTTAGCCAGTTGTTTAACTTGCATAGCGGTTGTTGATGGAAAGTGCCCCAAAATACATGAACAGAATATTGAGTGCACGATTAGCTCAGTGGAAACGTACTCGCTTGCCATGCGTAAGGTCTCGGGTTTGAATTCCAGCGCCCACAAAAAAAAATATTTAAAATTTGGTTACAGTCTGTTGTTTGAAAGGTGTACCTTCCGGTGTGCTCGTGTTGACCCTACCCAAATTAACCTCAATGTCATAACCGATATGTCTCCAATGATCAGTGCCACGGCTGGTGACGGAGATGGAGGGGGAATCCGTAGCACAGCGGATTCGTCCTCTCCAATTCTGGCAGGCGACCTGAATATGGGGGCAACACCACAGAATCTCCCGAGGCAGGACACTGTAGAGATTGAAGAAGGAAAGAATGGAAAACACGTTGATAGTGTAGACGAGGAAATGACATATTAGGGTCATTTTCATTTATCTTGGGCAATTGGATTTTTTCAAGTCATGAACGTTACCTTTTTCCTAAACAATTTTTTAAGCTCAGAAGACTAAGACAAATAACTTTGAGCAAAAGCTTTCATTTAGAATATTTCTAGCAGCTACCTCTTCACACAAAATTACAAAAACTTAACGTACCAGGTATCGTTCATGACCACGGGTAATGTTCATGACGGTAACGTTCATGAGTAACACGCCACTAAAACAATCTTTTCTCAATAAAAGAATATTCACTTTACAAAAAAAATATTTGATTGGAAAGAGGACATGCAGAAGAATTAAAGAAATACATTATATATTAAGGAATCATTACAATTTATTTTAAAAACCGCGTAACGTTCTTGTCAGAAAAAATTAGACCCACCATTGTCCCTCACTGTACTGCATCCAACATCCAACTGACAGGAAATTTCAAAACAAAAACAATGTCATCTATAAGAAGCAAAATGGCGGCAGCTGCTAGCTTCTCATTCTAAGGGTTTTTCAAAATGGTTTGCATTTTTTTGGGGGTAACATTCATGACGGAGATTTTTTTTTCTTCGTAGGGACACAACTTTACACGTCTGTAGAATGAGGTGAACATTATTATTTTTATGAAAACTAATGGTCACATCCTAAATAAACTGTATTTTTCTCATTTATATTGCACTAGCGGGCTGTCGCCCGCTTTGCGGGCCGAGGCATGGCCGTGAAAGCAAAAAATCCTTTTTCGTCAATGGCAGGTGTTGTAGTGAGAATTTTGAAAAATCCCGTCTTATTGCACATCTAGACTATAAGACAAAGCTACCTACCAAATTTTAGCTTCCTAGGACTTACGGTTTGGGCTGTAGAGCGATGATCAGTCAGTGGTCAGTGGTCAGTGGTCAGTGGTCAGTGGTGACTTTGACATTTATATATAGAGATTTTGGTGAAAATAATGGGGAGAAATGCATTTTTTTCTATCAGACACAGTAAAATCTTAGACTAAGGGACACCTAAAATATCATGAACGTTACTTACATAGCTGGCAATTTTGAGTCTCCACATTAGTTTAAAAGACAATTTATTATTGTAATTTATAAAAAAAATTGTTTCCTATGTGATCAAATAGATTTTAGTCATATATCCCTATTATTTTCACATTTATTAAAGGAGAAAGGTTGCGGACTTGATATGCCCAAGATAATTGAAAATGACCCATTAATATGAGTTCTTGAATGAAACGTTCGTGGCTAGAGAAGAGGCCACGGATTCTGCAACCGACACCACGACACCCAGGGAGAAGAAGAAGAAGGCTTATAAAAGAAAACCTGATGGATCACCTGAAATTTTGTGCCTTTATCCACGGAATGCACAAAGAATTTCAAGAAAGAAGTGAGAAAATTTGTGATGTGACCAGAGCTATTCTTGGACTGATTGAGGAGATTGTTAATACCAAAGTTGAAATTAAGGACATAGCCAGAAAAAATGGCTACTAAGGTGAAGAAAGCGAAGAACAAACTGGAGCGTTCTCAATGTTCATGTGTTCAATACAAAATATAGTTCATTACTTTGTTATATTATTATTTCTGATACACATAGATCATAGTGTTTAATCAGACTTCATTCTCCAGAATTTTACTCGGGTTCCAATGCAACGGGAGTTATTGGTCCTTCGTTCCACGGTTGTATTTTGGCGGAGCCCGCAAAGATAAACACAAAATTTGTGGCTATGAGGATGATGAATGTGATCCAGAATATGAGTCGCCACTGATTCATTGTGTCCTGGAATCAAATAATAATCTCTATTATTGTTTATGACCAGATAGCTAAACACTAGACAATGTATATTGATAATATTGGTACTTTTTCAATTTGGGTTTAACGTCGCTTTCAACTGCATGGTCACGAGGGGTTGTTACCCTTCATTTGCAGGAAACTGACAAAACTGATACTCACATTAACCTCACCCAGCCTGAGTTGGGCCGGAATAATCCTTAATTTTTATCGATATACTGATGTAAACTCCCCAAAAATAGGCAATATCCTACCTAAGACAAAATAAATTAAAAAACTATCTGAATAAGAAGCCCCTTTAATAAAAAAACACAAAGAGAAGATACATAATATAAGTAGTTATTTATCATTAAACAACAAGGTTAGCGCGATTTTCAATGCTTGCACCAATATTGCACCATTCCACTTTTAGCAGGTGAAGAGTCACACACTTGAATACAAGTAGTCTTTTTCCCTGGATGTCATTTGTAAGGTACTTGTGCATGTCTACTTCTAGAGTGTGCAAGAGTATTATCTGAAAAAGGCCAAAAAAATATTTGTTCTTGAACAAATATGCATTTTTTTAATAACCATGTAACTAAATTATATATTATTCATATTATTATTTAAAAAATTATTGCTAAACTACATGATACATTCTGCAACACGGACATAAAATGAAAAGAACACAATAGTTTGTATATAAAATTTTTACTTACGTCAGGGGCTATGACACCCACAATAATGGGCGCAATGATTCCACTGACAGAGCCCAACCCATTGACTATACCCATCAGTGTCCCAGAATAGTTGGGTGAAAGATCCAGACTATTGACCCGTAAGGAGGGATAGGAGAAGCCCATGAATCCCATACCCAGGGTGAACATGAAGATGACGATAACCTTGTTGCAACCAGCATAGGAAGCTAGGAGAAGGCCAATAGCAGGACCCACAGAAGCTGTTTGATAAAATGGGTTTAAAGATTAGTGGATTGGTTAAATAGGAAGGTTCAATGGCAATAAGAAATTGCTAGGATTCATGTCTAGAGTGAACATAGTTTTGACAATAACCAGCCAGCGCAGCGTATGAAGCTAAGAGAATATCAATAGAACCCACGGAAGCTGTTGAAATAATACATAGAACTAGTTGATGTTCTACCTATTAATTACAGGAAGTGAAAAAACACGTTACGAGAGAAAATAGATAAATTTAAGAAAAAGAAGTGGGAAAAATAATGTCAACATCACAAAAATGTATAAAAATGCCTATAAAATTGTAAGTAAAAATTAAAAAATCCTCTTAAATCAATTTGAATAAACTTAAGAAAAAAAGCATGGTACAAGTTTTTTTGACAGATGAAATACAGAGATTGAGGAAGGAAAGAATATCCCGATTTACTGTTGAAGAAGTACATAAATCGATCCAGAACCTAAGAAAAAGTACTAGCACCAAATAAGTGTATAAATTATAATCTATATAAAGCAGCACCCAATTTTTGCACGCGTCTTCTCAAAAAAATTTTGACTACCGGAGAATTCCCGGAATAATGGAAAATCGCGAAACTGGAAAATGGTATAAAGGAAAGTTCAGAAAAATGCCATGTCGACCCATTTGCCAAGTTAATGTGATTGGAAAAACTATGGAGCAATTCATTTAAGAAAAGCATAATTGGTGAATTAAAGAAAAGCTCTTAACAGAAAACCAGTATGTAATTTTAGAGATGGGAGAAGCACAATAAACGCGATTGAGGAGTTTGAAAACATCAGAAGAGAGAGAAGCGAAGAAGAATAAAATGTTAAAAATCTGTGCGATGGTGCTGGTGGACGTCAAGAACGCATTCAATCCCATCTCATGGGAGGGAATTGATGAGACAAGATGGGAAACTTCATTGGATTAGCTTGTAACCCATGATTGGCAGTTATCTAGAAGTTTTGGAACTTATAGTAGAAGAAGGAATAATATTGGGCCTGTGGAGTTCCGCAAGGATCAGTGGCCGGTCCGCTCCTGTTAATAAACCTTTACTACGATTCACTTTTTTAACGTAGATACCAGATGAGTCGAAAGTAATAGCTTACGCTGACAAAGTGGTATCACTAATCACTGATTACCTATTAATTACTTTGAAACTATTCATGAAATTTAAACAAATATTAAAATCAAAAATAGGTAACACTTGAACTTGGAAAAAGAAAAAAAAAATGGATGTTTATTTTCATCTTATCCAACAAAAAAAAAGTCCTAACTATTGAACTCACATCTGCCTAACAAATACTACGTCATAATGAATGAAAAATAATGTAAGATATGATCTACAGCATAGTATTTTAAACTTACCAATGGTATTGAAAAGCTTCCGATTGTTGGTTAGGGATAATGTGCCTTTCGCGTGCATCCTGTCACTCATCCAGCCAGAGCCCATAGCAAAAATGAACATGGCCAAGAAGGGTAGAGATGAGAGGAAACCGTTCTAAAAGGAACAATAAATGTTGATATACTCCTTGTCCTGTAATTTCTTCCTTCCTACTATTTCCCTTAACTTATCCTTAACTCATTAAAACCGACCTTAGTAGTTTGATCGATAAGGCGGCGGACTTGTAAACTGGAGGTCGGTAGTTCAAGTCCCGATTTCAACGTGGATTTTGTGAAGCGAGTTTGAGTAGTTGTGATATCACGATAATGATTAACACAAATTTGGTCAAAAAAACCAATATTCACTAAATTTTCAACCGTCACAAAACACATGAACACACTATCTTTCTTAAAATTTAACGATATAACCTATCAGAGTGCGTTGGGTGACGATTGAAAGGGAGATTTGGGGATTATGAGAGGTTTCTGGAATGAAAAATTGGGAAGTACTTTCGAACAGGAATAATAATTACTCATTTGTCATAAGATAAACAGACTTAAAATGTCATGTGTTTTACAAATAAACCTCCAACAAATATATGTATAAAGTTATATATTTATAATAATTTTCAAATAACGTGTAAAAAAAGAAAAACGGAAGTAAAATATATTTTTTTCTCTCTCTTTCATTGAGTATTTCTGGTTGGCTTAAGGACTTTAATTTATCTCATAATATTAACGCGGGCAATTCATCAAGTATCTTTATGCAGAATTTAAGCCGAATGCTTTTGTTGATGTTGAATATGCTATAAATATGAGTTATGAGAGTAGTTCTATTATACTTACACTTCCAATAGAGAACTTCAGCACACTTGCCATGTACTTGGGTAAGTCTGTGTTGATAGTGAACAGGCCCCAGTCATGTCCCATCTCTGTTATGATCAGGGCTAACACAGGTGGAGAGGTGAAGATGGCTTTCCAAGGGGTACCCGGGAGATCCTGAAACATAATATTATTGTTGTTACCAGCATGGCTACAGCTGAGAAAAGTGATATTGCTGGGAAGAGTGATAGTTTCGTCCTGAACCACATATTCTCATGTGCGATCAAGTATCTTCAAAACTTGGGCCTTTTCTTTATAAGTCATTAAACTCTTAGGAAAATTACAACATAGCTTGTTAGGATTTGCTTGTCTGTTATCTATTTATAGTCCTCTACGGAGACACTCGTACTGCTCCCTGCTCCTGATGTTAAACGTCCCCAGGATTAAATTAAAATACAAACCTTGTCTGATCATGACGACTAAATTCCTACGAATTTCAAAAATAAGTACTGAATTCCTATTCTTTGTAGTCCTCACAATGTTTGGTCGATGAAAAATACTTAAAGCCAGAATAGACGGTAAGCAATTTCCAAATTCAAGATGGTAAATAAAACATATCACATTAACACTTAGACGACCGGCATGGTTTTTCGTGAATTCTCTTGTGGGACCGGCGATAATACGGCTCTCCGACATTGTGTACCACCGGTGGTACACCCGGTCGTCTAAGTGTTAAACTTTTATGTGGAAACATTGTGAAATTCGCTACGTACAAGTACCTCTGAAAAAAAAACCTACCGTCCTTCGTGAAAGACTCCCAACGGTTTCGGTCAGGTAATCCTTCTCTTTTTGGGTAATGAATCGATTCGAACCCGGGTCATTGGAGCAGATGAAATACCACACAATGAACCAGATAATGCCCATAGTTCCGTAGACATAGAATACTGCCGGCCAGTAGTTATTAGTGAACTGAAGTAGATAGCCTGTCAATAGAAGACCGACTACGCTTCCACCTTGTACACCTGAAGGCGAGGAATAAGAGTTTGATGAATTCATGTTTCTGAAAGGATAATGTAGCATTGGGTTAAGACTTTTGAATTGTGGTGTTAAATTAGAGGTTTATGGTTTTTCAAGAATTTTAACCAGTGGTAAAGGCTAGTAGATGGTGTTTCATTAGCATACTAGCTATATTGTCCATTTGTACGCTTGGATAAAGCGACATTAAAAATGGGTTGTTTAGCTTGTTGAAAGTTCAGTAGTCTTTTTTAAAGGTTGTTTTAAAGGCTGCTACAAGGTTAGCGCGATTTTTTTAAATTCAATACTTTCTTTCACCTTTCCACTTGCTTTACAAGTAGACTTTTTCCGTTGGAAGTCCCTTGCAAGGTACTTGTCCTTTGCAAAAGTACTAGTACAAGTCCTTTTTCATCGTGTGTGTGAGCTTACCTGCAAAACAAAAGGATCCTACTTTGCCTCGTTCATTCAGCGGGATCCACGCGGCCAAGAGTTGGTTGAGTCCCGGGAACATGGTGCCCTAGAACAGATATATGAAAGACTTCATTTAGTTTGGAAGGGGACTTAGGGCGATAATGTACTTGAAGGTCAAATGAGTTAACAATTAAATCAGTTCGTTAGTGAGGAACAGATATATGACAGAATTCATTAAATATTGAAGACCAAAGGTTATATCATTATCTGAGCGGAAAGCAGTGTTCCAGCAAACATGGCAGTCTTTGAACGAACCATTTCACTAGGTTTTTTTACAACCTTTTTTTCTGTTCTATGTATCATGAAGCTATGCGATTTGGGTAAACATGGACTCATAAGACTTGGAATTCCTTGAAAACTAAGATTATATACCAAACTCAACTGAGGTCTGCTGGTATTCTTCTTCTTTCACTTTGCCTTTTCTCAAACTTGCTTTCGGCATTGCCCAACTTCTTCTACATGGTTAAAGTTGGTTGGTTCTGGCACTTCTACTTCCATATTTAACGACTGGATGCCCTTTCGCAATTATGTGTCCAAGTTCATAGATCGTCAGAACCAAGTAGATTTTGTCTTTTTTGATGTGGCCAGAGCTTTTGATGTCGTTCATCATGATCTCTTCTGAAACTGGAGAAATATGGCTTATCTACTAGTCACGTCAAATGGTTTCGTTCTTATCTTATAGATCGCTCTCGTTCAAAGTCAAAATTCGAAATACTTTGTCTGACGATTACCAAATTTTATTTGGAGTAATTTAGGACCACTAGTTTTCTTGATTTTCATCAACGATGTCTTTTCTGTCATCTCTTGCCAAGCTTTGTTGTTTGCGGATGATTTGAAGATCTTCCATGGGTATGATCATGTATCTCCTGAGTCGGATGTTCTTCAGACTAACATTTCCAAAGTTGTAAAATGGTATGACAGGAACTATCTATCAATCAATGTGCCCAAAACGCGTGTCATTACATTTACCAGGAAGTACCAATATACCTTCTATTCTTATGAGGTCAATGGCGCTCCCATTCCAAGGGTTTTTGAAATAGTTGATTTAGGATTACTTCTTGACTATAAACTCTTCTTTAACAAATATGTTGCAGATACAGTCAGCAAATGTTTCTCTGTGTTTGGTATTTTGTTGAAACTCTGTGGACGATTCAATCTGCCAATCATCATGATAACTGATAACACTGTTTAATATATGTTTATTTGCAGCAAAATTGACTATGGTTTCCTTATATTCTGCTCTGTTCATAAAACAAACTGTCACCAACTTGAAAAAGTTCAGAAGTTCCTGGTAGGCAAACTCTATGATAGATTTCTGACTCACAGAACTTACTACTCGTACCCTTCTATCTGCACTCACTTCCGTATCAAAGAATTTGTTCTGAGGAGAGATGTATCAATCTGTGTCTTCCTACATAAAAATATCCTCAATCAAATATGCTGTAGTTCCTTTGCATCAAATATAAGCCTGAAAGTAAGAACCAGGGTGGCTCGAAGACAGTGGGGCTTTTCCTACCTCCTGAAAAAACCAATGCTTGAAACTACATCTTCTCTATGGGCAACTTCCTTTTCAGAAACAACGTTGTATTTTCTGCATTAGCCATAGTGCACTCAAATCCTCAATTAAAGAGGTATTATCAACTTAATATTTGTATAATGGATCTTTTTTCTTTTCCAATTATACCTACTTACTATAATTTAGAATAAAATTATTATATCTTTTATCTATTTCCTAAGGTCTACATTGTAATAGAGTACCAATAAATTTGTTATGTAAACCTTGTAAAAAAAACCCCTGTTAAGTCGCCAACGATTTGTGTTATTGTCTTTTGACCTGACATGGCTGGTACCGTAGGTTTTTAAAGTCCCTCTAAGGTAGGTTGGTATAATTTATTATACTACTTCATTTCTTACCTCGCAGGCTCCCATCAATGCTCGCACTATAGAAAGAAGAATAGGTCCGTGGTACGCCACCAGAGGGGTGATTAACGTGAGGAAGGCGGTGAACAGAATACCATAACCGAGGACACGTTTACCCCCATACTTCTGGGAGAGTACCCCCCCAGGAACATGAGTGAGAAGATAGCCAACGTAGAAGGAACTGAGGATGATGCCTTGGGTGCGTTCGTCCCAATTGAACTCATGTTTCTGATGGGCAAGAAAGTGTGAGGATTTATTATTTCGCCCGGTCAATTAAAACTAGTTATCCAACGCCAAGATAAACGAAATGATCGTGACACCATGAGTGTTAACAAAATGATAGTCTGAACCATTCATTGATGGTTAAGTGGTTATAGCACTATTCTGGTCATTCGACGTTCGTACCAAACCGAGATTTCGTAAAGCTGGTAGAACTAGCCATCAAAAAAAAAAAAAAATTCTCACTTCCGTACTAGTTTTTTTGTGTTTAACGTCGCTTTCAACAGCATGGTGGAAGCACGATGGAGGTGTTACAGGAAATTCACAAACCTGCTAACCACATCAACAGTAAATTATTGTGCCTCGAAATTGTTCTCTTGTATCAAGGTTTCTCTTATGTTCGACTGAATTTCACTCATGTAGATAAGATTCAAGAGTCATACCGTGTGGTCGTTCGTGGTAAGGTTCCCTGGGCATCCGTTGGGGTCTAGTTTGGTGGCATGGTGAGGAGCCATCACCACCATAGCCAAGTTGAAGCTTATGCGCATGAGGTACCCGATAACCACCGCGAGGAAGCCCATGAGCGCCAACACGTAGCGCTGCGCGACTGAATGGAAAAATAAAATCATAGGACGATTATTGTAACGTTTTCAAATAATGAACACAAAACTATGAAGAGGAAACATATTTATTTGAGAATCTTCTACAAGAAAAACTAGACTGACTCAATCAATTCAAAACTTCCAAAAGGGTATAAATATTCAGGCCAGATATTTGTAGAAATATAGAGTGGTTCACAGCTCCCTACATCCTCCCCTGTCAATCTTGATAACGAGCTGGAGGTCTCAGCTTGTTTCTATCACGAAGATTTCTTTTAAAGTTGTCTTCCTGTACATCAGTTTCCAAGTCTGGCTGAGAAACATTCATTCTGGCATCTAGATATATTTCTTCACTTTCTTCAGGCTGACTGTGATCACTTCTGTCTAGGATTGGATGGATATGCTGTCGGTTTCTTCTAAATGTTCTTCCTGTTTGTTCATGCTCAATTTGAAAGGAGCGTGGAGTGTCTGGATGAATTCCTTTGATGATACCTTTTTCCCATGGTTTCTCTGGATTTATTTTAAACAGTACATTTTGATTTTCTTCACAATTTGATTGTTGCCTTGTATTTTTATCATAGTACATCTTGTTAGTTTTCTGAACTTGCTTCAAACTTTCTTTAATTTTCACAGGGTCATTTAATTTTGGACACAATTGGTTGGATTGAATTGGAAGTTTTTCTTTAAAATTACGACTCATTAATAATTTAGCGGGTGATAAACCAAGGGATACAATTGGAGAATTCCTATATTGTAATAAAGCTAAATCAAGATTATCTTCATTCTTGTTCAACATTTGTTTGGCTATTCCAACTGCCCGTTCAGCAACTGCATTTCCTCTAGGATATCTAGGACTTGATGTTATCGATTTTATATTCCACTCGTTGAAAAACTGTTTAAATTCTGAACTTGCAAATGGCATATTGTCAGATACAATTACATCAGGTGCTCCATGATATGAGAAAATAAATACAAATTTCTTGATTAGCTCCCTTGATGTTTTGCTTCTTAACTTCAATACTTCAATCCATTTTGAAAAATAGTCATACACTACCAAGTATTCACTATCTTTGCATTCCATTATATCAGCTGCAATTTTCTCCCAAGGTCTATCTGGTATTTCTTGAGATAACATAGGAAGTTTTGGGTTATCATTTGCATATTTATCACATGTATCACATCTCTGCACAAATTTTTCAATGTCGCTATTTATATGCGGCCAATATACCAGTTCACGTGCTTTCATTTTCATTTTGTTCATACCCAAATGTGTCTCATGTATTGTTTCTATTACATGTTGACGCATTTTTCTTGGTATTACAATTTTGTTACTTTTAAATAAAATTCCATCTATCACTGACAGTTCTTCTCTCACTTTATAGAAAATTTTTATTTCATGACTTTCTTGTTTCATATTGCAGGGCCAGTTAGAGTTCACCACAAAATTAATTATTCTTTTAATCTCAGGATCTTCTTCTGACAATTCTTGGACCATTTTCAATTTTGTATCATTTACTGTGTGATGTAATTTAATATCATGAATACATAAGTCTAATCCGGAATTTTCATCACAAGTACTATTTAAAACATTGCGACTCAAAATATCAGCAACTACCATTTGAGAGCCTGGTAGATACTCAATGCACAGCTCATATCTAAATAATTTCAAGAGCATTCTTTGAAGTCTAGGAGACACTTTCTGAATTTCTTTATGCACTATTGTGATGAGAGGTTTGTGATCTGTTAGTATAGTTACTTTATTTCCATATATGTAATAGTGAAACTTTTTACATGCAAATAAAATTCCAAGCATCTCTTTTTCTACTTGTGCATATTTCTGTTCTGTGGGAGTCAACGAGCGTGATGCATAAGCAACAACTTTGCCCTCTTGCATTAAACAACAACCAAGTGCATAAGAGGAAGCATCAGTTTGAATAATTATTTCTTTCTTGTCATCATAATGAGCCAACACTGGAGAGGTCATCAAACATTTTTTTTGCTGAGAAAAAGCGAATTCATGTTCATTACGCCATGCCCAAACTGTATCTTTCTTTGTGAGCTCTCTAAGTGGAGAAGAAATATTACTCACATTTGGTATAAATTTGGAAAAATATTGCACGATTCCAAGAAATTGCATTATTTCTTTCTTATTTTGTGGTTGTTTTATTTTATCAATTGCTTCTGTTCTCTCTTTATCAATTTGAATACCATCTTTGTTCACGACAAAACCAAGAATCTTTACTTGTTGCTTTTTAAATTGAATTTTTTTCTTGTTCATTGTGACACCAGCAGTTAGTGCTCTATCTAAAACTTGCTTCAAAATTTTATCATGTGAAATTTCATCTTTGGCAGCAATGTACAAATCATCAATATAGATATAAACTCCATTTATGTCACCAAATAATTCTTGATTTTTTCTCTGACAAAGTTCTGACATAGTGGAAATTCCAAATGGACATCTTAAATATTTGTATCTGCCAAACGGTGTTGAGAAACAGCATAAATCTGTAGAATTCTCACTCAAGGGTATCTGATGGAAAGCACTTGTTAAATCTAACACCGAAAATATTTTACAACCACTGAGGTTTGAGAGTATATCATCTTGATTTGGAATATAATAACTATCCTTGACCACATTTAAATTCAAATCACGAGGGTCAAGACAAATTCTCAATTCTTTGTTGGGTTTTTCCCGCACTACAATATTGTGGCACCATTCATTTGGCTCTGTAACTTTTGAAATTATCTTTTCAGTTTCTAGTTTGTCGAGCGCTTCTTTCAATCGCGGCATTATAGATTTAGCCACTCTTCGTGGTGGATAACTCACAGGTACTGCATTTTCTTTCACTTTGATGTCATATGGTTCTCCAGGAAATTTTCCAATTCCTTCAAACACTTTGCCATAATTTTGTATAACTTTCAAATAATGAACACAAAACTATGAAGAGGAAACATATTTATTTGAGAATCTTCTACAAGAAAAACTAGACTGACTCAATCAATTCAAAACTTCCAAAAGGGTATAAATATTCAGGCCAGATATTTGTAGAAATATAGAGTGGTTCACAGCTCCCTACAATTATTCTATCAAAAAGTTTAAATTTTCACAAACAGAAGTTGAAAATGTAACTCTATATTTTCAGAAAGGTAGTCTAAAGATTTTTTCCTTTAAGGTAGTCCCAAAGGAAAAAATCTGGTTTGAAACCACACGACTTTCCTTATCATTAATTCCGCCACTGGTGACTGAACGTTAAGAGTTAGTTAAAAAAAAAAACAACGTCAAACTCGTTATCAGCACATCAACTCATTGGATTTGATATGTCACAAACCCCATCTAGAATGAATAATAAAAAAGTTAGTCTAAGCGGGACCCTCAAAAATACCGGTAAATTGGGGCCGGGTTCCAAAAAGTTCAAGGTATCAAAAAATGATCTAAACTCTCAAAAACTTCCCATTTTCCTCTTTCAAATGAACCTCCTAACAGACCACTGCTGCGCATACGCAGCGCGTTACGCCTCTACCAATTCCATCCGTCTCTAGCGCTCCACCTTTTCTGTGTCATTTCTTACATTTTTCACATCTGAATTAATATCCTAAGCACATTAGAAGTCGAAATATACCTCATTTTGGCCAAAAATTGCTGTATTAAGCTCACCTTCTAGACATTTACTCTAAAAAGTTGTCAGAATGAGTCTTTGTAAAGTACAGAACATAAAGATTTCGAACAATCACCCGAAAATTTTATACTGAAGTTGAAGAAGTTTTATGTTACTTACTTACACCATTTTCTTTTTGATAAATCCCAAATACTCAGCCATCGACAGAGAAAATTGGATCCCTTGACAACTACCCTGGTAAAGCTTATGAAATATAAAAGGCATGAAAATTTAATTATTTCAAATAGAAAGACATTTTTGTGTAATATTTTTTTTTACAAAAATACAATTGATTTCATATAAAAAATTACTGAAACCTGTGAAATGAAATGTACGATATCTCCGGCCCTGTTTTGATTAAAAATCTCAAACTTGTCTTAAAATACTTTTAATGTCAACAAGTACTTTTCAGAAATCTATTACAAATAGGTGGTTCCATTCAATTCCATAATAAGTCAAAACCTAGTAGAAAAGGTTTCCCCCTCAATATAATGGTACACGTGTTTTAGCATTTTTTAAAATTTGAATCTGTTCTCTAGATATTTCGTGTGGCTACTTTTTTTGGCGGACCATGTATGTATATCATTGTCTTATTGATGACTTTCTTCACTGTTGCGTATCACTAGCAACCGATATATGGTATTCAAAAAAATTGTCAGGATTCACCTGAATGATACTTCGTAAAGCACAAAACATGAAATCACTGAAAAATTATGCGAAATTTTAGGTTACTTACTGTACACCATTTTCTTTCTTTGAGAATCCCAAAGTCGTCATCAAACACTATTCAATTTTCTACGAACTTCCAATTAAACAGAAAATTTTGAAAAGGTGTTGGATGATTTTTTCTGGTCAGTTCTTCAAAGTCGCAATATGAATTAGCTCAGAAAGGACTGTTGTAAGCCAGGCAGAAACTGTAATTCTGGACCGACAGCGATGTTGCTTTCGCCAGTTTGTTCGTCTTTTTTATGTGCACATCATTCGGGTTGGGTGGAAGAGATTGCCATAGACAATAACCCTACCCTTTATGAAAATGTTGTACTTTTAGAGACATTTTTTTTCTTCTCTTTTTATCTCTTTTTTATTTTTGTTTTTTGTTGGTATTATCTCAATTGATATTAAAATCTCATTGTTGTTTGCCAAATAATAATTTTATATTTCTCTGTTGATGTTCTTTTGATTAGATGATGATCCCATTGGCACCATTCCTGGTAGGGGTTGGTTTTCTTTGTGAATTTATTAATGAAACACTTTTATAAGTCTAGGATTCGAATTTTGATGACTTACTTTCGTCTATTTCATAACTATGAAGTAGATGAATCTCGAGTCGGGAAAGTAAGTCATGAAAATTCAAATCCTAAGACTTATAAAAGTGTTTCAATAATAAATTCACATGTCATATGTAAACAACGTTCAACAAATTCCTTTGTGGACCAAAAAATTGGATGATAGAGTTCTAGATGTTGCAATTGTTGCACTAATCCACTCGCAGATTGTAGAATGTACATATCAAATCAAAAGTTATCAAAAAATATCTACGAAAGAAAGAATTAATTAGAAAGAAATTTTCAGTTTTTTGTCATAAATAAATAATATTTTATTTTTATGACATTTTTCTTAAACATATTTTAGATCAATTTAACAACATTGGAAACGTTAGTCAAAAAGTTATGAATTATAAATTTGGCTAAAGCCCTAGCCATGTAAGAGACCTTTTCCTTAACCGCTAGGGTCCCTACAACAACACAGACCTACTCAACTTCTACCAGTTAAGGCAGTTATCTGTCCTTTCTCAACTTCTACCAGTTAAAGCAGTTATCTATCCTTTCTGAACTTCTACCAGTTAAGGCAGTTATATGTCCTTTCTCAACTTCTACCTGTTAAGGCAGTTATCTGTCCTTTCAGATATCTTTTAATACCATAATATCTTATTTTTTCCTATAATTCTGCCACTGGTCGCTGCTCATATTACAGAAATTACTCATTTTTCCTCACGAGGTTTGAGTTAACCCCGTTCGACTTGTTACCTTTTAATCCTTACTATCTTATTTTTTCCTATAATTTGTGTTTTCCTTCACTTCTGGTTTTGGTTCTTCTCTATTCGGTCTCCTTGGTGGCATCTCATTTTTCCTCACGAGGTTTGATTGGACCCCGTTCGGCTTGTGTTTTCCTTCACTTCTAGTTTTGGTCCTTCTCTATTCGGTCTCCTTGGTGGCATCTCAATTTTCCTCACGATGTAAAAAAGCATGTGAAGTGAAGGCAATACCTTTGCATTATTTTCAGTCACCATTTCTATGAAGAAAGAACTTGAGATTGGACCCCGTTCGACTTGTGTTTTCCTTCACTTCTGGTTTTGGTTCTATTCGGTCTCCTTGGTGGCTTCCTTGGCTTGCCAGGCGACGGTTTCCTCAGGGGAGACGTGACGCGGCTCGTTCCACGATTGTATTTTGCCCGAGCCCATGAACACGTACGCCACGTTGGTGCTCATGATCACCGCGAAGGAGATCCAGAACACGAGCCGCCACTCCAGCATGGTGCTCTGTGGGAGAGAGAGTAATAGACATCTAGTACAACTTCTCACTTTTCTGTTTAAACTAATTTTACTAATGCTTCTTAATTATTCGTATTATTTCCGGGAAATCTCTAATATTAGAAATTGGAAATATTGTGTTCGTTTTTGTAAGGAAAAATATTTTGTTTGCTCCAATTTCAATTTTTATCATATTTCTGGAAGTTTCATATTAACCTCCTGAGCAACTTTGGTTTAGTGTCGTTCTGTTTAGTACGTTCCTTGTAACGCGCAAATCTCAGAAATCACTGAACGAATATCGACGAAATTTTGCACACATATAGGAGACGTATTGTAGATAGTCCCATTTTAAATTCATCGACTTCGCAATAGCGGTTCTTGGTGATAGAGACCACTCAGACCACCATGCGCCTGACCACTAACTTTTTACTTATACGCTTATATCTCGTGAACGGTTTTGATAAAAATTTGCATGTATGTATGTATTAGTGCTTTACATAGCACATTGTAATTATTCTTTAAATTATATATAATTCATCTCTGATATTTAATAAAAATCCAAAATTTTGCACAAAAATATTCAAAAATAAGGTCTACGACTTACCGATACAGAATTTATATCTAAAATCTAGAATGTAGAAAAAACGGTATTCTACAATTTAAAAAAAAAAAAAATTGAAGAAAATCTGTTAAGCAGTTGGAGATACAAGTGATTTTGTTTTTAAAAAAATTGAATCTCCACTTGTTGGAGCTATTTGTCAAATGATAACTATCGGTATTCTCATGATACACAAGTAGTAACCGTGGCAGAGTGAGTTAGCGCCCTAGGCATTGCACGCACGGTGACCTGGGTTCGATTCCCAGCGGGGCAGGAATTTTTCTGCTCTGTACTTGGATGTTCGGGGTCCACTCATACCTCGTGAGGAAAAATGAGTAGTTACTTGTATGAGTAACGACCAGTGGCGGCATTACCAGAGTAAAAACAAATTAATGTTATAGAATAATTCGAAAAGTAAAGGAGGCTCTTAGAAATGCTGCGCTACCCACAAAAATTGTGAAGAAGCCTTGTGCTTCACCACAAAATAAAAAAAATCAAAATCAAACGTTATTCTCATGATACACAACAAAAACTTACATTAGGCACCAGGATGCCGATCAGGTAGGGCGAAATGATGCCGCTCACGGCTCCAATCCCGTTCACAATCGCCATCAGCGTGCCAGCGTAGTTGGGCGAAAGGTCCAGAGCGTTCACCTTGAGAGAAGGGTAGAAGAAGCCCATGAAGGCCATGCCTACAGTGAACAAAGTCACGACGAGGACTTGGTCACACCCCGCGTACGAGGCTAGGATGACGCCTGAGGCGGGGCCCACCGAGGCTGGGAAAAGAAAATATTAATAATGTTGTAGAAATATGTGGTTCAGGACGAGCCAACTTTGAAATAAAGTTGGCAGGAGACCATCACTCACCCCTCCAGCTGTAGCCAAGCTGGCTACAACATCAACAACAACATTAATAATGTTGAGGTGATGTTTTTTTTTTCTCAAACATCAAATGATCCTTTAAAAAGATTCCTTAAAAAAAAAAAACTTTTATGTAAAGTGACAGTGTTTGATGATTTTATTTCATTTATTTACCAGAGAGGAGGCAAGATCGTCTTAAAACGAACTGAAGGTTTCCAGTACTTTTAACAGTGTACCCTAACAAGCTAGCCACTAAAATTCTCCTCTCTCCACCACCATCATACGAGTGAGCCCCCAACTGTATGTTATAGATGTTACATTACTTCAGGTGCGCTTGTTTTAAAAGTTAATTTTCCTTTCATCTTATTCTTTAATGGTGATAATGATAACTTTCTTGATGTAGGTATGTGGCAATTTCATTCCATTTATATTCAATTATTCACTATGTAACGTGACACTGAGAAGTGAAAAAAATGCTTTTGGTATTAGGTATTCTGTTGTTTGTGTTGGCTTGTGTTGATATTCAACATTTAAAATGATTCTTGAAATACCGGAACGCTATTTTATAGACCCTTCCTGTTTTCATACGGATGGCTATGTCTATGTAGGCGGCCACAACGAGGACCCTGGCCTATACCCTCGACCCAGACCCTGGTACCTACAGCTTGGTATACACGATTTTTGGGACTCCGTTGTGACCGCTTACATTCAAAAGCATGGTTAGATTATTTCACGAGGTACTGGCTCTACCCCAGGGTTCAGGGTAGAGGCCTCCATTGTGTCCGCGCACTAACACAAAATCGGCTGCCAAAGTAATTTGATAATCTGTTTAGAAGTTTTTCCGCCTGCGACCTCAGCCCCAAATCGAACTTGTCCAAAAGTTTAGAATGGTTGTCTTACCGATGGACTTTTCCAATAGTTCCGGATGGTTGTCTTACCCTCTTACCGATTGACTTTTCCAAAAGTTCCGGATGGTTGTCTTACCCTCTTACCGATTGACTTTTCCAAAAGTTCCGGATGGTTGTCTTACCCTCTTACCGATTGACTTTTCCAAAAGTTCCGGATGGTTGTCTTACCCTCTTACCGATTGACTTTTCCAAAAGTTCCGGATGGTTGTCTTACCCTCTTACCGATGGACTTTTCCAAAAGTTTTGGATGGTTGTCTTACCCTCTTACCGATGGACTTTTCCAAAACTTTTGGATGGTTGTCTTACCGATGGTGGTGAACACTTTCCGGATGACAGTGACGGAGAAGACGTTCCTGGACACCAGGTAGTCACTGAGCCAACCCGCCACGATGGCTGTGAACCACATGATGAGGAACGGGAGGGAACTCATCACGCCGTTCTGGAAACAAGAGGTGAAGATAATAATAATATCTGGAATCGCTGGATTCACAGAGTGCCGCCTTTACCACTGAGCTACCGGGACAAAATATACAAATCATGACTCACTGGAGGACGTGAAACAATGAGAAGACCAGTGTCTCGCTAGAGGACTATAAATAGTAAACAGACTAGTCTAACAACCCAGGCTAGCTTGAAGTTCCCCGACTGGAGGAATTTAAACAGAGAAAAGACTTGCTAACTAACAATCAAGGCTAGTCATTTTTAGAATAGTGAATCTAATATTCATCGAACTTTTGGCCTTTTGTAATATAATATGAAAAATAAATCAGTAAAAAATCCTGGCTCACCTTGGCAATGGAGAACTTCATCACACTCTTCATGTACTTGGGCAGATCCGCGCTGATCATGAAGAGACCCCAGTCATGGCCGATCTGGGCCAGAACCAACCCAATGAGGGGCACAGAGGTGGCCATCTGTCTCCAAGGCGTGGGGGCCAGGTTCTGAAATGGAACGTAAATAAGTATAAGTATAAGTAGTGCTTTATTTAGACTGTCAGCGCAAGACAGGTAGTCCCATTATGCCAACAGTTTAACAAAGCACCTCTTTATTTATTTGAGTATAGATACAATGTAAATAAAATAACAATTAGAGGTAAATATGATAGAAAACAAGATAGGAAATAATAGTAAAAGACAATGTAAGAATAGTAAAAATAATAATGGTAGTGATTTTTTTTTATTATATATATTTAAGGCCGAATCTATGAACGACGCTAAAGCGGAGACTTTTACTGAATTGTTGATATTACCATGGTAACAGCCAATCATCATCATCATAAGATGGCGTCATAGTGAACGATGATGGTAGCCAAGCAGTGGAGGAATGACTCAACACTTCTACCACTGTCTTTACAAGGAGGATAATAATTGACAAGGGCCCCCAGAACCAAGCCGTACTGAAATCAGGTACTATAGTAACAGCGTCCGCCATAGAAGAGTTCATAAATTAGGTGATACAATATTTCCCTGCTGGGTCAATATGAGCGCACGGGAAGGTATCCCTTACAAATAAAATAATATCGCCTTATTTATACTGCCCGACTTGGACTAATGAGTCCTATTATTCCAGCAGTAAGCCCAAGACGTAATATTATGCGTTCAAAACCTCAAATGGGAGCATAACTTGTCATGTCCTGGCTGGGTTTTGAATCCGCGACCTCTGGATTACCAGTCAGACGACTGAGCTACATGGACAGTAAACAACCCCGTGTGTAAATTATGTCGTTAGGTAACCAAGATTTTAATACAATTTTTTTTTTTGGCTCTGGGATTTGAACCAAGGACTTCCCACACGGCAAGCGAGTATTTCACAACTGAGCTAATCTTGTGCTCTTTTTTTTGTCACAACTTTTTCCTGTTTTAACTTCTGGCGCCCGTCCTGATATGACCATGCAGTTGAAAATTATGACCATGACCATGCAGTTGAAAGCGACGTTAAACCCCCCCAAACTTGCCGTGCCACAACACCACTCACCTTGTTCCGTGCCAAGCACCCGATGGTGTCCCCCAGGTAGTCTTTCTCCCTCTGACTAATGTAGGGATGAGAGGCGGGGTCATTGTAGCACAGGAAACACCAGGCCACGAACCAGAGGACACCCAGAGTACCGAAGAGGTAGAATATCTCCGGCCAGTCGCCGTCTGTGTACTTGAGGAGAAACCCTGACAGCAGTCCACTGAAGACGGTGCCGATTTGGTTCCCTGAGAACGAGGAAATGGGAATTACATTTTGCTATCTTCACCACTCAGAACAATGTCTAAACTAATCGTGCATAGTTTCTCTGAGATTGGTTCTCTGAAATTGGAAAGTGTGATCTCATCAAAGAAGAAATCCTGATGGCAGTCCACTGAAGACAGTGCCTATTTGGTTCCCTGGGAACGAGAAAATGGGAATTACATTTTGCTATCTTCACCACTCAGAACAATGTCTACTAATCGTGCATAGTTTCTCTGAGATTGGTTCTCTGAAATTGGAAAGTGTGATCTCATCAAAGAAGAAATCCTGATGGCAGTCCACTGAAGACGGTACCTATTTGGTTCCCTGGGAACGAGAAAATGGGAATAGCATGTCTTTTTCTACACCAATCCTGCACAGTTACACTGAAATTGGAGTATGATCACATGTGAGTGGATTTCCTGCATGCCTCTCGAAAAACATGTTCTTGCAACTCAAAAGAGGCAGGCAATAGCGCATGCCTGACGTTCCTCTTTCCATGCGTTATTTTGAAAGGGAAGACGAAAGTGCACGAGTGTTTTTTTAAGATTTTTTAAGATTAGATTTATTTATTGATGTACATCAAATTTACAAATTTTTTTACACAAGTCAAATACAGATACAGAAATGGGGTAGAGGAAGAAAAAGAAGACATAATAGAATTTAAGAAGTAACAAACTAAGTAAATATTGTGAGTTAGACCATATCACTCAAGCTGCAACTCAAAAATTCTTCTAAGGAATAAAAAGCCTGCTTTTTAAGAAAATTAGTGATACATGTTTTAAATAACTTTGGTGGCAAGTCCCTGATATGTGGGGGCAATTTGTTGAACAATATTATAGCATGATAATTGGGACCATTTCGAGCTGCATTAACACGATGATTATGTAAACAAATGTAAACAAATCTCCAACTCTCATCGTGCTCCGTTAATTTACACCAATAATTAATTAAATCCTGAAGTGAAATACGTAGTGTTTAGTGAAAAGTGTTTATATAGCACTAGATAACAATATAAAGTCGCGATCTTTAAGCAGTTACGCTAATATTCGGCAAAATATCGTGCAAAAAGTAACGACTTTAAACCATTTGAATTTCCAAGGAGGTGAAACTGAGAAGACAAATCTTACACGCAGCAATAAAGTGTGACCAGCTGTTTACAGAAGTTCAATGTTGTCAATTGACATGTTGTCATAGGAAAAAATACCGGAAGATGTGAGATTTTTGTGAACGAATCTTATTACGGCAACAGGACGGCAAACAATCAACAACAAATACTGGACCGGAGTGGAGCGCAAAATATTTGAATATTACATTTTAGACAATTTGATAAGAAAAGATTGTCAGATCAAGACAACCAAGTTACTTTAGATTTTTTCTGCTTTAGCAATGTATTGACACCCTATAATTAGTTAAAATAAGTACCTACATCTTTCTTTGTCTTGTGTTGTTTCTTTGTTACATGCTTTTAATTTGTCTGTCAATATTAGTGTTGTGTGATTGAGGGTACTAATGGATAATTCTGGGTAAGATAAGCAAATGTCTGGTATATATTAGCAGATTCATAATAGGACATTATTAACCAATATATTAGATTTAGTAGCAGTAACAACACGGGAGAAGGCAGGTGTATCATTCATTGGATGATCATTATTAAAGGATATACCTATGAGGCTATTCAATACAAATAAATTAATTAATATCATAGCTGTTTTTTTTTATATATATATATTAATTATACATATTCTGACCTAGGTATATTATTTAAAACAGACCGCATTATAAGCAAGTATAAGTAGAGAATAAAAAATAAATAAAGACTGTAACAATATGACCAATAAAAAAATGAAAGACAAAAAGCAAACAGACAAAACAACAAAAAAGTTTACCACTTATAGAAGAAGCAAATCACAAGCTAGTATTAATAATGACAATGAGTGTGAAGTACCAGTAGAACACAATAGCAGAACAAGAAGTCAAATGAAGAGATTGATAACACAGTCAAGATCAAACTCAATGGCACCTGAGATAAATAAAAAGCCTTTGAATAGTAGATCAAGAAGCCAAACTAGGAGAATAATTAAAGAAAAATTTGAAAAAAACAACTAAAAACCATAATAAATCCAAAATTAACCTCTCTATCTCAAATAACAGCATTCTTAGTGATAGTGATGATGATATAGATATTAAGATAGTTAAAATAAAAGATAAAATTAATAAATTGGCTGAACAACATGGCATTGAAAAGATAATACAATATAATAATAGACTGTTTAAACTATTTAATAAATATAATAGTGATCCATTGTACAATAATAATGTAAAAGATTTGACAGAGATGGCAAACACTCTAAATAATGAAATTGAAGGATTGAAAGTTAAAGAAGCGCAATATAACCAGAGACTTCAAGACTTAATAAAAGAAAATGAACAACAAATTGAAGAATACAACAACATTATTAGTGGCCTTGAACAAAAAGCAGAAGTATCTAAAAATACTATCTTGCAGCAGCGTACTGAACTTAATGTTCTCGAGAGAAAAAATGATGAGCTACACGACATGAATACAAACCTAGACAGCAAAACTCAAAAGCTAGTTAATGAAAATCAGAAACTAGAATGTGCAAATGATGATAATATGAACCTTATAAATATATTACAAAAAACAATTGATGAATTGAACGATATCATAGATAAATATAAAAAGAAAGAAAATAATATAAACCAAGTAAAGGATAGCAATGATGTGATGGAAATTAACACATCAAATGACTCATCTTTGGTTGAGTTTACTCAACTTAGAGCAGCACTTAATAAAAACAACTACCAGATTAGCTTTGCAAATGAATTAGAAATGAGTTATTTTGAAAATTTAGATTTAAGTAAGAGAGAAGCTCAACCTAATGAGGTACAAAACATTACCCAAGATAAAGAAAACACTAAAACCTATAACATTGAAAAAAAGAACTTGAAAGATACTACTACTTTAAATAAGACAGTTTCATCAACTGAGATAGGTAACTTGTATGAAATTGTAAAGGTTCTAGATAGCAAAATAAATGATAATATAACAAAAATCAAGAACTTGGAAGATAAAATTGAAAAAAAATCTTATGCCAGTATTACTAAAACAACAACAGATGAAAAACCAAGTGAGTATAATAGAGATCATGATAAACATGATAATATTATTGAAAAAGCTCAATCTGATAGGAGCCAAACTAAAAAATCTCATGACAATCTGTCAAAATTAATGGATGATGAGTCTCAAAAAATGTGTTTTCTAGTTGGAGACTCTCATATTAGATACATGACTGAAAAGATTAACCATAGTAAAAATTTACCAAATGACATTGATGTTAAAGCACATTTCAAACCAGGAGCTAACTTTGACATTATAACAAAAACTTTGCTACCTGTTAATGTAAAGACTAATGATGTTTTGATTGTATCAGCGGGTACCAATGATCTGTACACCTCTAAAATGTCTGAGATCAAGAATTCAATTGACAAATTGGCTAAAGTAAAATGCAATATCATTGTTATCTCAATACCTCCTCAAAACTCCAACTCAAATTATGACATTGTAAGACTGAATACAAAAATCAAATACCACTGTAATAAATATGAAAACATTAAAATTATCAATACACATTCATTCCTAAATAAAAAACATTTAACTCAAGATGGTACACACATTGGTAGACGAGGCAAGCAAATGCTTGCAGATAAAATAATTGACCTAATAAATAATGTAAACATTGGTAAACATAACACACACATGACAAGATCACGTGACATTATTCATCATCAACAGCAACAACAACAACACCAGCAGCAGAAGCAGCAACAACATCAACAGCAGCAGCGGCAGCAGCAACATCAACAGGAACAACAACAAATAATACATCAACAACAAAACCAACAACAACACCAGCAGCAACAACAACAACAACAACAGCAACAACAGCAACAACAACAACAACAACAACACCAATACCAGCAACATCACCACCATCAACAACAACAACAACAACACCAATACCAGCAACATCACCACCATCAACAACAACAACAACACCAATACCAGCAACATCACCAACAACAACAACACCAATACCAGCAACATCACCACCATCAACAACAACAACAAGACCAATACCAGCAACATCACCAACAACAACAACAACAACAACAACAACAACAACACCAATACCAGCAACATCACCACCATCAACAACAACAACAACACCAATACCAGCAACATCACCACCATCAACAACAACAACACCAATACCAGCAACATCACCAACAACAACAACAACAACACCAATACCAGCAACATCACCACCATCAACAACAACAGCAGCAAATGCAACAACATCAACAACACCAATTCCAGCAACACCAACAACACTACCATCATCATCATCATCAACAACAACAACAACAGCACCAACAACTTCAACTAAAACAGCAACAACAACCATTAAATTATCAACAAATACAACAACCAAATTATCAACATCAACCAAACCAACAGCAAATAAACAATCATCAACTACAAGAACTGATGACTAAGCAAAACAGTTCTTCAAATTTTCCTCCTCTCTATCTTCAAAATCATCATATATAAAAACCGTAAATATACAACAGTCTCTTGTAACCCCTACAGACATAAAAGTCAACTTTGATACTAGAGAGAAAAGTACAGTCAAAACTAATAAAACCTACTCAACAAAAAAGATAGTACTTTTAAATCAAAATATTATGAGTTTAAAATTTAAAATAGATGAGTTGAGTACATATCTACAGTTATTAGACAACAAAATAGACATTATAACCTTATCAGAACATTGGCTAGCAAAGGGAGAAGACCAATATATAAATATTGAAAATTTTAAAATAGCAGCAATATACTCAAGAGAAAATATGAAACATGGAGGAACTTGCATACTGATAAAAAATCAAATAAAACATAAAGAAATAGATGAAATTAAAAAAATGAGCATTGAACATTCAATAGAAGTCTGTGCTGCAATTATTTTAGATTATAAAATAATTGTAATTAGTATATATAAGCCGCCATACAATGAAAATATACATATATTTCTCAAAACACTAGAAAGTATTTTAGATGTTATCTTAAGTAAATATATTCATTTAAGAATAATACTATGTGGGGATATAAATCTAAATCTTCTTGATAAGGAAAATAATCATGTTAAAAACTTCAAAGATCTATTAGCAGCCTATCGACTTATTGATTTGGTAAAGGAACCTACAAGAGTCACTAAAACAACAGCAACACTTATAGATGGAATATTCTCAGATATAGAAGAAGAAAAAGTAACATGCAAAGTAGTATACACCGCTCTATCCGATCACCTTGGCCAGATCGTAACATATGATACAACCATATTAAATAATAAAAAAGAAAATTGCATATTGATGGGAAGAAAATTAACTATTAAAAATTTAGAAAAAATTAACAATGAACTATCTCAAGAAAATTGGCAAAAAGAATTTGATAACATAGAAGGCAATGTCAATGTCAAATATAAGTTCTTTGAACAAAAAGTTAAAGAAATTATTGACAAATATTGTCCAAATAGAAAAATTAATCCAAAACAAAAACAAAATAACAAATGGTGTACAAAAGAATTAAAAGAAAAATGTAAAGAGAAAATTAAAAAATATAGACAAATGATCAATGGGTTTACAAGTAGGGAAGACTTTAATAAATTTAAAGTAGAGCTAAGAAGAGAAATAAAATTAGCCAAAAGAAATAATAATTCAAAATTTATTATTAATGCCCAAAACAAAAACAAAGCAACATGGACATTAACAAAAGAAATAACAGGGAAAGATAAAGGGAAAAAATCTGATAACAATTTAAACATAGCCTCACTAAATGTTCTAGGAAAATCAGAAAAAGAAATTTTAAACAATACAAATGAAAAATTGATAAACATGTGTCAAGATATAAAGGAAAATGAAACTGACCTAACATTAATAAAAACAGTACAAGAAACTCTTATAATGCTACCAACTAACACATCAGAGGTTAGAAAAATAATAAAAACATTGAAAAATACTAACTCAGTTGGACCCGATGGAATACCGACAAAAATTTTAAAGTTCTGTTCTTTAACACTGAGTGCACCTCTAACGTATCTCTTCAATCTAGTTTTTGAAGAAGGAATTTTTCCAGAAAACTTAAAATATTCCAACATTACCCTAATTTTTAAAGGAAAAGGTTCTAATAGTGTTTTAGATAACTATAGACCAATAGCACTCATATCTAATATATCAAAAATTTTAGAAAAACTTGTGCATAACAGAATTATTGACTTCCTGAACAAGCATGAAATATTGACCTTATATCAAAATGGCTTCATAAAATCCAGATCTACTGCTCACTCTATGTTTCAATTCTTACAAGAAGTAATGGAAGGATTAAATAGAAAAGACCATGTATCGGGACTGTTTTTAGATTTAAGTAAGGCGTTTGATACGGTACACATTCCTACACTAATAACAAAATTAAATAAACTAGGATTCAGAGAAAAATCTCTAGAATTACTTAAATCATATCTTTCTCACCGAAAACAACGAGTAGCTATAAAAAACACAAATAATAATAATAATAACTATGATAAAAAAAGACATTCAAAGAAAAACACTAATATCAAAAAAAGAGTAACACAAAAACCAAGTACTGATGGCAATTACAAATATTCAGATTGGATGCAGGTACTGAGAGGTGTACCCCAAGGTTCGACTCTGGGCCCTTTGCTATTTATTATATACATCAATGAACTACCCCATCTCATGGAACACCTCACGACACTCTTCGCTGATGATACATCCATCGTAATTCGATCAAATAATAAAGAAACACAAGGTATAGACATAAATAATTGCTTGGAAACTATAACAAAATGGTTCAAAAATAATAATCTGCTTTTAAATGTAAACAAAACCAATATAATTAACTTCAAAATATCCAATAAAACTGAAGAACCGCTTAAGATCCCTTTCAAGGAAAGCTATTTTGAAACAGTACGTAATACAAAACTTTTAGGATTATATATAGATAGTAATCTAAATTGGGACGAACACATAACACAAGTCTGTAAAAAAATAAATTCATTTGCTTATGCCCAAAGAATTATCAAAGAATATATAAACAATACAGCAGCAATGTCTGCTTATTATGCATACGTATACTCCAGACTCGCATATGCAATAATATACTGGGGAAACGGCACAAATGTAATAAAAGTATTTAGATCTCAAAAAAGATGCATCAGAGCAATATTTAAATTAAATTATAGAGAATCTTGTAAAGACATCTTCAAAAAGGAAAAAATTCTAACACTGCCATCTATTTATATAATTGAATGCATTCTCTTCATAAAACAGAATTATGATCAATTTTTTGCAAAATATGAAAATAATCATAATTATAATACTAGAAATAGGGAAAATAATATACTCTGCCCTCCTAAATTGAACTTCTCCAAACTACAGAGAAATGTGGAATATCAATGCATAAAATACTTTGAGAAACTACCTAACTCATATAAAACCCTTGAAAAGAAAATATTAAAATCCAAATTAGAAGATTTATGCATTGAGAACACATTCTACTGTAGTGAGGACTTCCTTAAAATCAATATAGTTTGATATTTACTATTATATTTACATAGGTATTAATTGTATTTTTTTATTTTATTTTATTTATTATTATTATTATTATTTTTTTTTTTTTTTTGTCATATTAGATTTAAGTGACAGGTTGTTCAAATGTACTGTAATGTATTTGAAATGAGCAATAAAAATATCATTCTATTCTATTCTATTCTATTCTATTAATGACTAAGTTATTTCTATGCCTCGTATTATGAGAGTGGACATTTTCAAATGAAGTATATTGGTCCCTATGCTTCTTTAAATGGGTTAGACACTGAATAATGAACATGCATGGGAGTGTTAAAATTTCCATTCTTATAAAAGTTGGTTTGGCATGTTCATTATATGACAGTCTTTTGTAGCTTTTGGTAGCTTTTGGTTCTCTGAAATTGGTAAGTGTGATCCTACCTGAGGAGAAACCGTGATGGCAGTTTACTGAAGAGGGTGCCGATTTAGTTCCTTGGGAATGAAAATATACAATGTAGGTCAAGACTTCGCGTCGGCTTGGTAATACAGAGGTCGCGGGTTTGAAACTAAGCCGAAACGTGACAAATTATCCTCCCATTTGAGATTTTGACCACATACGAGTAGAAATACGTCTTGGACCTACTGCTGAAATAATGAGACTCAACAGTCGTAATCGGGCTGTAGAAATAAAGCGATATTATTATTCTGTGTATCCTGCAAGAATGATATCAAAAAGTGCCTTTGCGGCCTTTGCTCTCACAGTCAATGAAAAGCGGAATTTCATTTTGATTTCTTTATACTAACCACAATCCTGTACAGTATTTGTGAGATTGAAAAAGACCATAATTATGTCCCTTGAGGTACTTTTGTTTTATTAGACTACAAAAAGTTAGAATAATCAACCATTATTTGAATAGCCAACGTTCACGTTGAATACACCAGTTCTCGTACTACTCGTGTCGGATCAGTTAAGCAACGTCGGGTGTTGATGGGTGACCATTATTTGGTTATTTTATTGAAGACGAACCTGCAAATACGAAGGAACCGATCTTGCCCCTCTCCGTTGGCGGCACCCACTGAGCTAGTAGCGTGTTCAGCGCCGGGAATGTGGTGCCCTGTAAGAACAGTAAGGGTTAATATGTTATAAACCTTTCTTGTAAAATATACATCTATAAAAATTGTTAATTTTTCTTGTTGATAATTTAGAGTGAAAAAGTCTTCTCATTGGACCAAAAATGAATTGGAATATACGAGTACTGTGGAAAAATTAAAAAAAAATGAATCAAAGTTTAATTACAATTTTGTACACACACACACACACACACACACACACACAAAATGTCATTCACGAAGAAAAAAAAAAAAACCTGAATATTTTTTTCGTCACCCATTCATTTTTGGGCCTTACTCAAGCTCAAGAACGACTCACCAGAATTTTACGATCGATATGCCCATTGAAAGCTCAAATCCTTACCTAAAACTTTCTTGCTTTGAGTTGATAGGTCGTAACGACAAATTTCGAGAAAAAATGTCACTTACCTCGCCAAACCCCTCCAGGAACCGCACCACAATGAGCCAGGTGGCACTGCGACGGGCCGCCCACGGGGTGAGCAGGGTCAGAAGGGCGGTGCCCAAAATCCCGAACCCGAGGGTGTGCTTGCCCCCGAACTTCTGGGCCAACAGTCCCCCGGGGATGTGCATGATGACGTAGCCCCAGTAGAAGGAACTCAGGATGAGGCCCTGTGTCTTCTCGTCCCAGTCGAACTCGTTGTTCTGAAAGTGGGCGGGGAAAACAGCGCGCGATTAGCTCAGTGGTTAAGCACTCGCTTGCCATGCGGAAGGTCCCGGGTTCGATCCCCCGTGCCGACAAAAAATTGTATTACTAATTAGGTTACAATTTTTTTTTTTTTTTTTTTTTAAGTTTCCATGTATTTATATTTTACAATAACATCTTCAACAAACCATGAGGGTATACCCGCCTTCAAAAGATAAAAAATCTTGTGCTGAAGGTGGGGGATTTTAATTTAATTGTTTGTAAGGGAGACCTTCCGGTGCGCTTGTGTTGACCTAGCACCTAATTGGGAAGTTTTGTGTTACTTCTCGCCCATCAGAGGGGAGGCTTACTACGGGATGGCCAGGCTACAATACAGACCACAAGCGTCTACAGTAGCTCCTGTGCCATAGCTACTAAATAAAAACGGCTATGAAACACTCATCTTTTTTTATGAACATTATCATATTGTACACCGTTTCATTTCAAGCAACGTCCTGCCGGACTAGGACTTAGACAGGTGACCATTCAACGCTGGACGTTGTGTAACTTCGGTGATCCTACGAGAATCTGTGTATTCATAGCGTCATCGACGCTGGCAAGTTTGGTTTTAATAATAATTATAATGGTGCTTTTTTACATACTGGTATATGCAAGCCTGGGATCTTCCAGGTGAATGACATAAAATATTTTCTTTTTTTGTTGTAGTCACCAGGCGCGGCCGGTGAGAAAATGTGTTGGGGGTGCTGCCACATAAACCGGACTAAAATGGGATTTATAAAGTCGCTCTTTCAGTATCTAAAGAGTTTGAGTTTACATTAAACAGATTCATAAATCTCCAAGGAGCTCTAATCGACTGTAATAGAAACTCGTGTGATGTTCTAACACCGACATTAGTAGTTTGATCGATAAGGCGGCGAACTTGTAATCGGAGGTCAGTGGTTCGAGTCCCAAATTGAGCAAAAATATTTTTATTTTCTTGCTTGATTTACAAAAGTTGACTTTTTTCCTATAAAATTAAAATGGAGGGAAGGTCGCAATTGCTTGTTTGTTGTTTGACCTTTTTATTTTTTCGATTTGCCTTTTCCAAAGCCTACTTTTCAGGGGTCAGTATTGTTTAACCTTTCCCTTCTGGCACTGCTAATTCCAAGTCCATTTTAATTAACCTAATATATAATAACACATTTTAACCCAAGCTTCAATTTTATCATTTATAGTAAGTCTTAAGTGAATTAAAACGCTTTTTTGTGTTCCGTGTCTTCTTCAGGTTCTTTTTATATTTTTTTGTGTTCCGTGTCTTCTTCTGGTTCTTTTATATTTTTTGTGTTCCGTGTCTTCTTCAGGTTCTTTTCATATTTTTGTGTTCCGTGTCTTCTTCTGGTTCTTTTCATATTTTTTGTGTTCCGTGTCTTCTTCAGGTTCTTTTTATATTTTTTGTGTTCCGTGTCTTCTTCAGGTTCTTTTTATATTTTTTGTGTTCCGTGTCTTCTTCAGGTTCTTTTTATATTTTTTGTGTTCCGTGTCTTCTTCAGGTTCTTTTTATATTTTTTGTGTTCCGTGTCTTCTTCAGGTTCTTTTTATTTTTTTTGTGTTCCGTGTCTTCTTCTGGTTCTTTTTATATTTTTTTGTGTTCCGTGTCTTCTTCTGGTTCTTTTTATATTTTTTGTGTTCCGTGTCTTCTTCAGGTTCTTTTTATATTTTTTGTGTTCCGTGTCTTCTTCAGGTTCTTTTTATTTTTTTTGTGTTCCGTGTCTTCTTCTGGTTCTTTTTATATTTTTGTGTTCCGTGTCTTCTTCTGGTTCTTTTTATATTATTTGTGTTCCGTGTCTTCTTCAGGTTCTATTTATATTTTTTTGTGTTCCGTGTCTTCTTCAGGTTCTTTTTATATTTTTTGTGTTCCGTGTCTTCTTCTGGTTCTTTTTATATTTTTTTGTGTTCCGTGTCTTCTTCTGGTTCTTTTTATTTTTTTTTGTGTTCCGTGTCTTCTTCTGGTTCTTTTTATTTTTTTTGTGTTCCGTGTCTTCTTCTGGTTCTTTTCATATTTTTGTGTTCCGTGTCTTCTTCAGGTTCTTTTCATATTTTTTGTGTTCCGTGTCTTCTTCAGGTTCTTTTTATATTTTTTGTGTTCCGTGTCTTCTTCAGGTTCTTTTCATATTTTTGTGTTCCGTGTCTTCTTCTGGTTCTTTTTATATTTTTTGTGTTCCGTGTCTTCTTCAGGTTCTTTTTATATTTTTTGTGTTCCGTGTCTTCTTCTGGTTCTTTTTATATTTTTTGTGTTCCGTGTCTTCTTCAGGTTCTTTTTATATTTTTTGTGTTCCGTGTCTTCTTCAGGTTCTTTTCATATTTTTGTGTTCCGTGTCTTCTTCTGGTTCTTTTTATATTTTTTGTGTTCCGTGTCTTCTTCAGGTTCTATTTATATTTTTTGTGTTCCGTGTCTTCTTCAGGTTCTTTTTATATTTTTTGTGTTCCGTGTCTTCTTCTGGTTCTTTTTATATTTTTTTGTGTTCCGTGTCTTCTTCTGGTTCTTTTTATTTTTTTTTGTGTTCCGTGTCTTCTTCTGGTTCTTTTTATTTTTTTTTGTGTTCCGTGTCTTCTTCTGGTTCTTTTCATATTTTTGTGTTCCGTGTCTTCTTCAGGTTCTTTTCATATTTTTTGTGTTCCGTGTCTTCTTCAGGTTCTTTTTATATTTTTTGTGTTCCGTGTCTTCTTCAGGTTCTTTTCATATTTTTGTGTTCCGTGTCTTCTTCTGGTTCTTTTTATATTTTTTGTGTTCCGTGTCTTCTTCAGGTTCTTTTTATATTTTTTGTGTTCCGTGTCTTCTTCTGGTTCTTTTTATATTTTTTGTGTTCCGTGTCTTCTTCAGGTTCTTTTTATATTTTTTGTGTTCCGTGTCTTCTTCAGGTTCTTTTCATATTTTTGTGTTCCGTGTCTTCTTCTGGTTCTTTTTATATTTTTTGTGTTCCGTGTCTTCTTCAGGTTCTTTTTATATTTTTTGTGTTCCGTGTCTTCTTCAGGTTCTTTTCATATTTTTGTGTTCCGTGTCTTCTTCTGGTTCTTTTCATATTTTTGTGTTCCGTGTCTTCTTCTGGTTCTTTTTATATTTTTTGTGTTCCGTGTCTTCTTCAGGTTCTTTTTATATTTTTTGTGTTCCGTGTCTTCTTCTGGTTCTTTTCATATTTTTTGTGTTCCGTGTCTTCTTCAGGTTCTTTTTATATTTTTTGTGTTCCGTGTCTTCTTCAGGTTCTTTTTATATTTTTTGTGTTCCGTGTCTTCTTCAGGTTCTTTTTATTTTTTGTGTTCCGTGTCTTCTTCTGGTTCTTTTCATATTTTTTGTGTTCCGTGTCTTCTTCAGGTTCTTTTCATATTTTTGTGTTCCGTGTCTTCTTCTGGTTCTTTTTATATTTTTTGTGTTCCGTGTCTTCTTCAGGTTCTATTTATATTTTTTGTGTTCCGTGTCTTCTTCAGGTTCTTTTTATATTTTTTGTGTTCCGTGTCTTCTTCTGGTTCTTTTTATATTTTTTTGTGTTCCGTGTCTTCTTCTGGTTCTTTTTATTTTTTTTTGTGTTCCGTGTCTTCTTCTGGTTCTTTTTATTTTTTTTGTGTTCCGTGTCTTCTTCAGGTTCTTTTTATATTTTTTGTGTTCCGTGTCTTCTTCTGGTTCTTTTTATATTTTTTGTGTTCCGTGTCTTCTTCAGGTTCTTTTTATATTTTTTGTGTTCCGTGTCTTCTTCAGGTTCTTTTCATATTTTTGTGTTCCGTGTCTTCTTCTGGTTCTTTTTATATTTTTTGTGTTCCGTGTCTTCTTCAGGTTCTTTTTATATTTTTTGTGTTCCGTGTCTTCTTCTGGTTCTTTTCATATTTTTTGTGTTCCGTGTCTTCTTCAGGTTCTTTTTATATTTTTTGTGTTCCGTGTCTTCTTCAGGTTCTTTTTATATTTTTTGTGTTCCGTGTCTTCTTCTGCTTCTTTTTATATTTTTTGTGTCTTCTTGTGTGTTTCATTGTTTCATGTCTTCTTCTGGTTCTTCTTGTATTTTTGTGTCTCCTTTAGTGTTTCGTGTCTTCTTCTGGTTCTTTTTATATTTTTATGTCTTATTTTGTTCTTTTTATTATTTCTATTTTGGTGGGGGGTAAGGTGGTGATCCCCCCTCGGCATCCTCATCACCCCTTATAGCCGAACCCTGTCCTCCTTTTGATTTCTTTTCTTCTTGTCTCCTCTTAGGAGATTATATATGTTATTATTAATTTGTACAAAATAAAGTAACCAATATTCAATTCAATTCAATTCAATTTATATTTTGTGTCTTCTTTATTATTTCATGTCTTCTTCTGGCTATTTTCATATTGTCTGTGTCTTCTTTCTTTGTTATGTGTGTTGTGTACTTCTTATTTTTCTTTTGAATTTTGTTGATTATTGTTTTTTTTTGGTGGTGGGGGGGTAAGGTGGTAGTCCCCCCCTCGGCCTCCTCATCACCCCTTATAGCCGAACCCTGTCCTCCTCAAGATTTTGATTAATTGCATTCTTCTAGTAATCCATAGACAATTGGAACAGTAACGCAGGAACAAAATAACAGTAAAACGAATAAAATAAAACACAAAACTTGGATAACAGAATATAAACTGGAAAACAGGAACAAAGAAACGAACAACGAACGAATTTGGACAGAAATTTTGACACGTCAGGTAATTTTGATGTGAATTGAATATGTATTTTAGTGTGGAGAACAATGTTTGTATTTTATGAACTGATTTTTGTTTTAAAGTGAATGCGTTGTAGAGATGAAAATGTTGAAGTGGCTAAAAAATTATAGTTAAAAATTTAATGAGACTGGACACGTTTTCGAACAACATTTCATCTAGTAAACAAATAAATAAAGCTTTAAAGCCCAGATTATTTATTTATTTTATCATATTTGTGTTAATCACTTTCGTGATATCACAATGACTCAAACTCGTTTTACTAAATTTACGCTGAAACCGGGACTTGAACCACGGACCTCCAGGTTTCAAGTCCACCGCCTTATCGATCAAGCTACTGAGGTCGGTCATTTAAGCTAGTACATAAATAAAAAAAGCTTTTAAGCCGAGAATAGTTATTAGGTAATCATAGAACAAAGTAAGTAAGTCACCGTGGCAGAGTGAGTTAGCGCGCTAGGCATTTCACTCATGGTGACCTGGGTTCGATCCCCAGCGGGGCAGGAATTTTTCTGATCTGTACTGGTATATTCCAGGTCCACTCATACCTCGTGAGGAAAAATGAGTAGTTACTTGTATGAGTAACGACCAGTGGCGGCATTACCATAGTAAAAAGAAATTAGTGTAATAATTCGGAATGTGAAGGAGGCTCTTAGTATTGCTGCGCTACCCACAAATATTATAAATATTGTGAAGAGGCCTTGTGCTTCACCACAAGTAAAATCATACATACATACTAAATATTTTCTTTTTTAATAATAACGATTGTGAATCTGCTATGTTACTTTACAATCAACACTCCTCTAAATTGGACCTTTCAAATAATGTAAATATCTTTAAGAATGAATGTAAGCAACAACTAGGTTTAGAAAATTTTAATCTTACCTAAGTTAAGTATTAAGTTCATGTAATTGCAGTGAAACACATTGCGTTTGAACATTTATTTAAAAAAAAAATCATGTTTCATTTTAAAAGGTACAAATGAAATGTTTTTTTTTTTTTTTTTTTTTTTTTAAGGAAAATAGTATAAATACAATACTTCCCCTTTTATAGGATAAGGAAAGTAAAAAAGCATAGTACTGATTATTATTATTTTGGGGTCTATGCTACAGCTTGACCCAATGAGATTACGCTTTGTTCTTTTGATTTAGTAACTGTGCAAACGCGCCTTAACTTTCTCCCTTTTCCGTAGATTTCCCCTCTTTTCTCCAACAGTGCTGCTCCTAGCGGAGGAGCTTTTGATTATGACTAGAAAGCTTCTGAACTTCAGTACTCTTTTGATCTTTGACCTAGTAACAACAATTTATTGTGCAAAATATTTTGTCTTTATATGGTGAAAGTTAATCAATTTGCGGTCCGTTTCCGAGCCGTGTCCATATATTTTCAAGTGACATTTTCATAAGTTCCAGTCCGTCTTCGCGCCGTGTGTTATATTTCAGCGCTACAGAAATCAGGGTGAGATCTTTCCTGATTTTTCATCCTGGGCTCATGAGTTTTGAGTTCCTTGTGCCTCGGTACAAGTCGAGCCGTTACTCAAGATTTTGAGCCGGGGAGTTGACTTTGTCCTCCTTCTTTGGCGGGTGCGTCTCCCCTGACCCCCGGCCTATCTCCTGGTACCTATGCCTTTGGTACCATTCGAGCCGTTGCTTAAGATTTTGAGCCGTGGAGTTGACATTGTCCTCCCTCTTTGGCGGGTGCGTCTCCCCTGACCCCCGGCCTGTCTCCTGTTACCTATGCCTTTGGTACCAGTCGATCCGTTGCTCAAGATTTTGAGCCGTGGAGTTGACTTTGTCCTCCTTCTTTGGCGGGTGCGTCTCCCCTGACCCCCAGCCTGTCTCCTGGTACCTATGGCTTTGGTACCAGTCGAGCCGTTGCTGAAGATTTGATCCGTGGAGTTGCGAGCCGTTGCTGAAGATTTGATTCCTCCCTCTTTGGCGGGTGCGTCACCTTAGACCCCCGGCCTGTCTCCCGGTACCTATGCCTTTGGTTCCAGTCGAGCCGTTGCTCAAGATTTTGAGCCATGGACTGGACTTTGTCCTCCCCATTTGCGGGTGCGTCTGCCTAGACCCCCGGCCTTTCTCCTGGTTCCTATGCCTTCGATACAAGTTGAGACGTGGACTAAGTCCTGCCCCTCCTTGGCTTGGCTTGGGTGCGTCTCCCTAGACCCCTTGCCTGTCTCCTGGTACCTATGCCCCTGGTACCAGTCGAGCCGTCACTCAATATTTTGAGCCGTGGACGGGACCTTGTCCCTTTTTGCGGTTGCGGTCTCCCTAGACCCCTTCCCTGTCTTCTTGTACCTATACCATCGGTAGATGTTGCGTAGTTGCTCAAGATTTTGAGCCGTGTGCTGGACTCTGTACCTCCTTGGCTTGGGTGCGTCTCTTTAGACCCCTTGCCTGTTTCCTGGTGCCTAGGCCCTTGGTACCACTCGAGCCGTTGCTCAAAATATTGAGCCGTGGGCTGAACTCGGTCCTTAATTGGTTTGGGTGTGTCTCCTCAGACCCCTTGCCCGTCTCCTGATGCCTAGACCCCTGGAATCATTCGAGCCGTTGCTCAAATTTTTGATCCGTGGGCTGGACTCTTTCCCTCCTTTGCTTAGGTGCGTCTCTCTAGACCCCTTGCCTATCTTCTGGTACCTATACCTTTGGAACCAGTCGAGCCGTTGCTCAGGATTTGAGCCGTGAAGTGATTCTTCGTCTGCCTTTTGCTTGGGCGCGTCTCCCTGATCCCCTTCTCCTTTCTGGTCGAGCCCTGCTTCGGATATTGCATCGTTGCTCAATAAATTAAGCCGTTCAATAGATAAAATACTGCCAATACTCACTGTTTGCCTAGTATTCTTGTCAGATGGCTACGGCAACATCTTTATAATAATACTCTTCAGTGGAAGTTATCCACAAGGCGCGGTTAATGCTCAAAGCATTTTCTGCCACCTAACCCTCAGAGTCTTATTATTATGTGGTCACAAACTCAAATTAATGAGGAAAAATTCATGCACTGAGTGGGATTCGAACCAACGGATCCTTACGCTAACTGGATTACCAGACTAGCGCGTTATCCACTTGACTACCAATGCTCGGTAGTCTTTGGGAGCCCTCTGTGACCTGCCGTCTGACAATGACGTCCTGTCTCGCCTGAAGCATGCGGCAAAGAAGTTTCTGCCTGATGGCTGGAGCGATTGGACGCTGATCAACTCGATCGACTTAGGCTTTGAAGTAGATGCAACAGTCCTTAACAAGCTTCGGTTCGCCCTCCCCACGCTGAATATAGTTTGGGCCTTTGATCCAACTGCGTCAGTCTTGAAGGAATACCACTATAGGAATATGAAAAAGCAGATCCGTGGATCATCGCAGTCACACGATATCATGGCTCAGGCTGTAGCTCCCCTAAAATCGGAGCTCATTTCTCGTGAAGCAGCGGACAGAATCCTGGTTGGAAATGTTTCCATACCAGTCTCCAGATAATCGTCCCTGTCAACAGAGTCTCCGGAAGATTCTGGGACACAAAAAACTCTTGACAAACGCTTCCAAGTACAAGAGGACAGGCTGATGGGAAGGATGAATGACGCCATGAATTTTCTCTTCACCAGGCTCCGGCCGACTCATATTCAACCGATCGTCCAGAACGATGAGTTGTCGGCGTCTGACCCTTCGGAAGCCTCGGATTCTGTGGGTGACTATTCTCTCCCGGAAGCTCGTCCCCTGTATGGCGAGCACGAGGAAGTTATAGCGACTCCAGACCTTCCGTTCGATTTTACCCCCTGCGTAAAAGAATGTGAGCCGGATGTTCCTCTTCCATCTCCTGAAGCCGAAATAAATGGCCGCAAATGTCAGAATCTCAATTCTACAAGTTGGAACAGCATTAGATACATAGTATCTTCGCTTATGGTATCTTTGCTCGTCTGCAGCCAAATTCGGAACTGAAGGCCCAGCGGAACTAAAGTGCATGAGCGGATCTCCTGGCTAATATGGACGGAGCTTTTGGGATATTATCCCACGGCCTAATTCTCCAACGTCCTGCACTGCAGACGCCTCGAACCAGATCGTTGCGGCACATCCATCTGTGAAGTCGTTGAAGAACGACCTGATAAAAGAACTGACCTCGGAAGATTCTGCTTTTAAGAAGACTTCCGATAGTCTTCTTTAGTGCGTAAGCGGAAAGAGATCCCAAACTATTGCCAGTCGGAGAAGCCTGTTCGTACCAGCGATTTAGGTCCCGCGTCGGATTCTGAAGGATATTCCTCCTTCGGAAGACTAATTGTTTGAGCCCAAGGCCTTACTCGAAGCTGTGAAATCACACTCTTCTTCTTCTCAACCTCGCCCACGACCTCAGAGAAGCCGCACTACGAGGATACTTGTCCCCTGATCTCAACACCCTCACCGCAACTCGGGTATCACAAGGAAAAGAGATTTGGGTGTGAGAGGTCCTCAACCCGAAAACTTAGTCGGCGACTCCCAAGATCCAAACCCCTAATGTTGTGTTGAATTCCTTCGATGGTCCTATCTCGATTCGTTGGTGGATCTCAACGCTTCATCTTCCACTTCCAATTTTTCATCGTCCACCTCAAGTGTTTGTGACGAACGTCGCATCTTCCAGTGGATGGGGAGTGATGAAGGCAATCAAATGGCCAAGATTCTTGGAGAAGGAGCCAAAAAGAGTGGCATATCAATGTCAAAGAGCTCTTCGCAGTGCAGATGTCCTTTGAAACACATTTGGAATATCTTCAGAACAAAGTGGTTCTTGTTCACAGACAATGCAACGGTAGTGGCTTACATACGATAGGAGAGTAGAGAAAATCTACGGGATAGCGTCAGTCAATATTGTTCTCTGAGCAGAGTACATCCCACAGATGTACAACATCGCAGACAGTCTATTTCGCTCAAATCTAATTCCCGAAGGGCACCTTCTCCTCCAGCTAACAGCACCTATATTTCGGGTCTGGGGAAAACCGGTCATAGACCTCTTTGCGTCAGCAAAGTCGGCAGTCGTTCCGTGTTACGTTTCTCGCTCAGCTCGAGATGTTCAAGCAAGGTTTCTGAAGAAGGCATCCTTTTCAGAGAATGGAACTTCCCGCTAGCATGGGTATTCCTACCCCTCCCCTGCTTCCTCGAGTCCTGAACCACCTGAACTCAGCTTATGGCGCATTTATCATAATTGCTCAGTCCTGGGAAAACGCGGTCTGGCGCCCAGATCTGATGAGGAGAGCAGTTTGCTAACCCATCACTCTGAAGGATCTAAACGAGTGCCTAGTAGACCTGTCCACAGGAAAAGTTAAACCTACAAGGTCCCTTGGGAAAGGTGGCTCTCATGGTCGTCAGCTAAGAATGTTTCTCGAAACAATCTTTCCCCCAGGAAGTCGCAAGATTTTTGAGCATTCTTCACTCTGAAAACTTTGCGTACAGTATAATTCTCGTTCACAAATCGGTTGTGTCAACCTTTGCGGACCCCTGTGTTAACCTAGGGTGTGTCAACCTAGACACACAGAGATATGTTACCGCCCAATCGTACAACACGTACTAAAACCTTTGAGTTTGAAGGTGGCCCCTAATTATTTATTGTTTTAGACCGGTTGGAGTTCCACAAGTGAAGCACCAATTAATTATCACACCGGCCTCTATTTAGATCTATTGTGAACAATGATTCTAATTCTGATGTAAGTCCTAATTTGACGTAGTCAAGACGGGGGTTTTACCCTCCATTCGCTGGGAATCGTACCAGCTTCCCGCATTAACCTCACCCAGCCTGGGTAGGGCCGGAAATGCCATCAGCCTCACGTGTTTGGAGGGAACAGAAGTTTCGTCGAAGTCTGCCCCAACCGGCAATCAAACTCGGGATCTCTGGACTGTGGGCAGTGGTTATAGCCACGGAGGTGGCCCCTAAATCTAGAGAGATTTGGAATATTGAAACTCTCTCTTCCTGGATGACTAACCACCCACCAAACACGAGTAAACTCAACTTTTCGAAGTATGTCGCCATGTGGCGCTTGTCCTCCTGTTACCTTCTGCAAGAAGGGTTCACGATTTGACTCTCCTGCGTTCCTCTCAAGATCTCTTCCAAGACCAAGGAGAAGAGATGGTTTTTGGCCAGCTTTTGGTTCTAAATCAGATTTCGCCTCTCACGTACTGTCTGGCTGGCTGCTTAAAAAGAATAACTCAGATCCCAACCTTGATCCCGTCTCTTGGATTTGAAAACTAATCGAGTTATCTGGTAACCGCTCTAAGTCCAAGTCTTGCGATTCTCTCTTTATCACTACACGTGGACGAGTAAACCCTGCTTCTAGATTTGTAATCGCAGGGTGGTTCAGAACAGCCCTGCGTGGAGCAGGTATAAATGCTTCGGCCGGGTCTTTAGGTCTGCGGTGGGGACCTCACGAATGAATTCTGAGTTTTCTTTGGACTCTATTCTGAAACTAGGAGACTGGAAGAGTGATAGAACCTTCCATAGGCACTATTTGAGGCCGATAGCTAAGACACCGCAAAGGTGTCCAGATATCTCCACCACATGCTTCGACGCTGTGTAGAACAGCTTATTTCAAGTGTACTATCTATTAATTGGATAAAGACAAAACATTATTTAAGATACACGTAAAGACTATACGATCTTTGTTTTGTTCCTGTTATATTCCGCATACTCTTCTTTTCTCACAGTACTCTGCTCCAACCGGCAGAATGAAAACACATCTCATTGGGTCAAGCTATAGCATAGACCCCAAAATATTAAAGTTTTTCCCCGTAGGGTAAAAAACTATTATTTTGGGTCTTGCGTAAGCTTGACCCAGCTAAAAGCTCTTGCCTCTGGCAAAAGATACTGAAGTTCAGAAGCTTTCTAGTCATAATCAAAAGCTCCTCCGCTAGGAGCAGCACTGTTGGAGAAAAGAGGGGAAATCTACGGAAAAGGGAGAAAGTTAAGGCGCGTTTGCACAGTTACTAGATCAAAAGACCAAAGCGTAATCTCATTGGGTCAAGCTTACGCAAGACCCAAAATAATAGTTTTTTACCCTACGGGGGAAAAACTTTAATATTATTATTATTATTATACAACGCTTTATTAGGTATAAATGGACATTATGTACATAGAAATAATTAATTTACGATGAAAAAAATGGAAACAATATATACAATGAAAATGAAAAAGAATAGAAAATATAAAACAAAAACATAAGTCCTAACTAAAGGGCGGGGTTATTGCCTATGGCAATCTCTTCCACCCAACCCTTTTGGGTGGAAGAGAACACGCTTGACCACTCACCGGATCCGTGTGGTTCCGAATGACCAGCTCCCCGGGACACCCGTTCGGGTCAATCTTGACGGGTCCCTTGTGGTGGACCACCACCATCTCGGTGATAGCCAGGCTCAGACAGCCCCGCATGGCGTACGCATTGGCCACCGCTAGGAAGCCCATGAACCCGAGGATGTACCGCTGGGAGATGCATCCTGCAACCACAGAAATCATGACGTGTGATATTTTTACTTTCCTTATCTTATAATAAGGAAAGTATTGTATTCGTCGAAAATTTGACCTACCCAGTTTTTCACATTTCTGGACGAATCATGGCCTCAGGATACCAAAAAAGTTGTTTTCAGCCATTGGTCCGTGCGTCTGTCTGTCTGTCTGTCTGTCTGTCTGTCTGTGTGTGAACAGGATATCTCAAAAACGGTAAAAGCTAGGGACTTGAAATTTGGTACACAAATTAGTTTTATACACCAGACGAACCACGAAACTTTTGGTTGAAATCGGCCGCATTCTGCGGCCACAGGGCCGCAAATGCTAGCCGCAAGCGCCGCTTCTTTAAATTGGTTAAAGATACAAATTTTTTTAGAGAACAACATTTTCTTAGATTAAAAAAATAATAGGGGTCTATTCTGATCATTTTTTTGATATCTTGAACTTTTTGGAACTCGGCCCCAATTTACCGGTATTTGGGGGGACCCGCTTTGACTAACTTTTTTATTATTCATCGTAGTTGGGGGTTGTGACATATCAAATTCAATGATTTTGAAGTGCTGATTACGAATTTGGCATTGGTTTTTAGTTATCTGTTACCGTTGAGTCACCAGTGGCGGAATTCGACTCCTTTTTGGGGGATAAGGAAAGTCGTGTGATGTTTACACCAGATTTTTTTTATTTTTTTTTTATGGCTCTAACGGCAAGATTCTCACACTGTGAGCTCTTCCACCCAACCGATGATTTCCCCTCAATCATTCCACAAGGCAAGGCCCGATGGTCAGACAAGAGGGGGAATAAGTAGAAAAAGAAGAGATATCAAGACTCAAATGTAAAAGTCGACCCTATATTGGGCCACTCGGTGGTCCGATATTCGTTTCATTCATGTAACATCTTCCTTCCCAAGCGCTTTTATCATTTGTAGTGGTACCTGTCCGATGTGCATCCAAATGCACATTTTCTGAGTAGTGTTATCTTCCCGATCGCAATATATAGTTTGTAATGGTATCTTCCCAAGGTGCATTCAAATGCACAAAAACTTTTCTGAACTCATGTTGATTTTAATCTTTAATGTGAACGGATCTTTACCACAGAGGTTTTTTCAAAGGAAGGAGAACTGTGCGTTATTATAGGCGGGACAATTTTGTCTTGGGATGATAGCATTACCAAAAAAATGTGCATTCAGATGCACATTGGGAAGGAAGAGGGTAAGGGGGGAGGGGGGCAATTAATATATTTTATTAACGTACTGCTCACTATGTGAGTTGCCAAAAGAACACACTATACAGGGTGGACCAAAAAAACGTTTACACCCGTTAATGGTAGATTACTGACGACATTTCTAGGACGGATCTGCAATCCGTTTTTCCGGATTCGCCTTTATAACTGCACAAAGTGATTTTTTGCAACTTTCTGAAAAAGTTCAACTTTGGCTTATTCTTCAGGTCAGAACTTTTTTCCTGTTTAAGATGAGTTGATTCTGAACATTTCTGCAGAAAGCCAACAAAATTTCGATGTTTCTAGCTACACTACTTTGTTTTTTACGGTTTGGTTTGGCATCTTTTTTGACACCTGAATAGAAAAAAAATTCTCATGTAAATTTTTTACTCTTTGAAACACTCAAGATTTGCCCGAGCAAATTTTGGCACAGACATGGGCAAGTTTGATAAAAGTTGGCGGCACACCCAAGGATGCTAAAAAATAATTTTACGATTTTTTATCACGTGATCTTCTGGGTAAACAAACCAGGTAAGTCTCAAAAAATGATGTTCAAAATCTTAAAAGTGTTGACCGTGTAGGGTCGTCTTGTACTCAAAGAGTAATTAGCTATTTATGTCTGATAATTATTTTCCTTGGAATTAATTAAAGGCCAGTCAAATGAATGATTGTTTGTTTCTCGATGATAGTTTTCAAGCATATTTTTCTGCATTCTATGAAATATTATCTTTAAACTTCTTGAGTTTTTTTAGTACAAGTTACATTATTATAATTCGGATGCTGAAATGGCAGATACGCATTTAGCATATGGAGTTGCCAACAGGAACATTTGGGATCACGTGAAAAACATAGTTTACGAAATCTGGTAGCAAGAATCCTGTTGGCATTCGATGACCTGACAGAAAAACCTGGAATCTTCCGCAACATTCGACGGAACATGATGAAGAGGTTCAACCTTTGCATCCAGGAAGGTGGACGCTACTTCCAACAGTTCCTCTAAGGGAATTGAGAAGGGAGAGAGAAAGAGAGAGAGAGAGAGAGAGAGAGAGAGAGAGAGAGAGAGAGAGAGAGAGAGAGAGAGAGAGAGAGAAAGACAAGAAGGTAGAGGGACAGTTCTGAGTTAGAACTAAGGTACTAAAGTCACCATTGGTTTCAAAAATTTGTGTGAGGAGAATCCATAGTGTGTAACTATGGCTAAATAAAAAATGGCAACAGTCTTTTTTTATTTTGTAGTCATGAATTTTTTGCTGGCTCTGGCGTTCGGACCGGATGGACTAGCTTACCACTGAGCTAATCGTGTGTGTCTAATCGTTTCTCATTGAACATACTAACACAAAATGTTTTTTTTTTAAATACCTTTTTGTTTATATCAAAATAGTATAAAACATAATAAAGACTGCAAAAGTTTATTAATTTTCCAAAATATTATCTTGTTTTTTTCAAGACTTCTATTAAGAGTTGGCAATCGGTAAATATTTGTTATTTAATTAGTATTGTTTATGATAGAAGAACCTACCTACATATTTACCTGGATTTATTTCATAAACTCTATTTTCGTTTGGAAAATTCGCTAGTTTTTTTTTTCTCTCGTAGGGAAGCATAAGAAAAACACTGCCAATTATGGACTCTATACTTCCTCGTGATTGTTTCACATTGTTAACACGTGCCAATTTTGAGATTTTATAGAAAATTACTTGTATTTCCAAAACGGCTCAACCGATTTTCTTCAAATTTGTTTTATATGGTAGAATATTGTTTTTTCTACATTCTAGATTCCACAAAAATTTCTGTATCGGCAAGTCGTGGTCCTTATTTTTTGACTTTTTTGTCCAAAATTTCGGATTTTCTTAAATATCAGAGTCTAATTATAATTAATTAAAAAATATATATAAATAGCCTATGTAAAACAATTATATGCATACACACACAAAATTTCATTAAAATCGGGTGTACCGTTCACGAGATATAAGCGTTTAAGTAAAAAGTTAGTGGTCAGGCGCATGGGCTCTTTCACCAAGAACCGCTAGTACGAATTCGATGAATTTAAAATGGGACCATCTACAGAATGTCTCCTAGATGTGTGCAAAATTTCATCAAAATCGGTCGAGTAGTTTCCGAGATTTGCGCGTTACAAGGAATCGTTTTAACAGACCGACAGACCGACAGAACGACAGACCGACAGACAGACACAAAACCAAATTTGCTCAGGAGGTTATGAAACGTCCAGAAATCTGAAAAAAATTGAAATCGGAGCAAAAAAATATTTTTTTTTACAAAAACGAACACAATACTTCCGATTTCTAATATTAGAAATTTCTCGGAAGTAAAACCATCCTTACATTATCAAGGCAGTCTCTCAGGGGCTTACATGAATAATAATTATGTGTATTGTGATACCAATCTGATATAACTCAATTTACAGATGGTATTACCCCCAAAAAAACCATAAATTGTTGGTGTTACAACAGGTCAGATACAGGAATGAATAAAATATTCCATCAGATTTTTTTGATAATTAAAATAATATTGACCGTCGCGAATTGAACCTCGGTCATGCGACTAACACTCTTAGCACTAACACATCTAGCTAACACCACTGACAATTTGAGAAGCACGAAATTTATCATTTGAATTTTCCTAAACTGGCTGATGAAGGCATATGAGACCGCGGTATTCAAAAAAAGCAATGTAAACAATTTTTGTAAACAATACAAGACCCCCTTACACAGTCTACAGCTAGAAAACTCTTAGGATTTTTGAAGAGTTTTTGGCAAACATCTAATAACTTTTCCCAGAAGATCACGTGATAAAAAATCGTAAAATTATTTTTTAGCATCCTCGGGGCGGCCGCCAACTTTTATCAAACTTGCCCATGTCTGTGCCAAAATTTGTTCGGACAAATGTCGAGTGTTTTATTGAGTAAAAAAGTTTTTTTGGGTGTTTTTTTCTGTTCAGGTGTAAAAAAATATGACAAACCAAATCGTAAAAAACAAAGAAGTGTAGCTAGAAACATCGAAATTTTGTTGGCTTTCTGCAGAATTGGTCAGAATCAACTCATCTTAAATAGGAAAAAAGTACTGACCTGAAGAATAAGCCAAAGTCGGACTTTTTCGGAAAGTTGCAAAAAATCACTTTGTGCAGTTACGAAGGCGAATCCGAAAAAATGGATTGCAGATCCGGCCTGGAAATGTCGTCAGTAATCTACCATTAACGGGTGTAAACGTTTTTTTGGTGCACCCTGTATACAAATCAAACTAGTTAGTTATGCCACCTTTCTTTGTTGTTTTTTTTTCTAGTTTTCTTTGTTCTTTTTTTTCATTCTTCAAATATTAGTTCTAGTACAACTTCACACTTTTCTGTTTATACTGACCCCCAAAAATACACTTCGTGTGCAAAAGACGCCAAGAAAATTAGAATCCTTCAAATATAATTAATTACCTTAAAATATTTCTAAAAAGGAACTGATATCAAATGAATGCCAAGTTCTCCTAAACTGGAAATCATTTGCCCAGAAAGAAGTCTCAAGCACAGAAATCAAACTGAGGATTGGACATGACATTTCCCATTAATCTACGATTTACCAACGCTAAAAGTTAACATTAAAAATCTTGGCAAGTTTCAAAAATTAAAAAAATGCTTTCAACTTGCCAAGATTTTTAATGTTAACTTTTAGCGTTGGTAAATCGTAGATTAATGGGAAATGTCATGTCCAATCCTCAGTTTGATTTCTGTGCTTGAGACTTCTTTCTGGGCAAATGATTTCCAGTTTAGGAGAACTTGGCATTCATTTGATATCAGTTCCTTTTTAGAAATATTTTAAGGTAATTAATTATATTTGAAGGATTCTAATTTTCTTGGCGTCTTTTGCACACGAAGTGTATTTTTGGGGGATATCAGATATTTTTGGTAGGTTACATTTTTTGCAATTTTCTATAACTTCACACGAGCACCAAGGTAGAACTAACTATATCCTTGGAAATATTTCTTTTCCTTTTTCTTAAACTTTTCCTTTCTCATCATCTCTATTCTTCGGTACAATATATCTAAAATATTGCACCTTTAATTTTTTCCTTTAAGCTTATTACACCGGGTTTCTTCTTTCTAGTTGTTCCTTAGGATTTTTGGTGCATGGTTGGCCTATCCTGCCAGTGGGTTACGGAAATTGAGTGATAATTTTTCCTCATGTATTAATGGGGAATCCGATAGTATGGATATTCAGGACAATCGGTTCTTATTTTTTTTTTTTTTTTTTTTAATTTCGGCAAAATATTACCAAAGTGGGTAAGTCGTTCGAAAACGCATTACAAAACAACTAATTAAAAAGAGAATAAACTGGTGTGACACCACCACACTTTTCTTATCAGTTGAAAAGAAGTCAGCTTCTGCCACTAAAACATTCGTGTGGTATATAAAATCAACTTCCATACCAAATTTTAAGTCTCTAGGTTGTACCGTTCTCGAGATATCTCGTTCACAGACAGGCGGACGCACGGACCAATGGACGAAAACAATTTTCATGGTATCCTGAGGCTATGATTCGTCCAGAAATGTGAAATACAGGGTAGACCAAATTTTCGACAATAAGGAATGTATATTATAGGATAAGGAAAGTAAAAAATTGCATGAATTCGGAAATCAAATACTTTTAAAAATTATGTACAGTGTACAGCTGTACACGCATGAAGCAAATTCTTTAAAATAGAAAGAGTAGGTACACTCTCTTATGATTTATCAATATTGTTTTGAATATCACACGTTCACCCTAAATAACTCAACTATAGTATATCCCTTTCATTATGATAGCTATGACTTATTAAAATCGTAGGCAGGGTTGCCAAAACTGCAAAGACTACAGAAGTAAAGAATCTTAAGTGCAGGTAGGTGCATCGCACAATACTTCCTTGTACATTTTCTTTCAACCTTAAGGTTGATACAATATAATTATGTACATATCTAGATATTATGTAGAAACATTCAAAATCATAAATTTCTGATCGATAACCAAGTACCTAGGTAATAATATTATGTGATGCAGTACATATAAGTATGATGATTTTAATTGTGATTTTTATTATTAAAATACTAAATAATACCAGCATGATTTTGCGTGTATTTCCCCAACCATTGATTTTCACCGAAGTGATTCATTTGTATTTTTCCTAATAGGTTTGACTACTATTTTTTCATTTACCTATAAATTAATAATAAAACCAAACCACATTTTTTTTTTTTTTTAATAAAGATAATACGTACAAAAATGATTTACCTACTCCATAAGAGGGATAAAGCTATTAGCCCAATCCTCATATCAAATACAAGTGAGAACTGACTGATCTACTGATCATAACCAGATTAATTATTTAGGACATTTAGGTAGTAGGTAGCTACATGTTTATAAAACAATCTAAATATAAACAATAGAAAAATGAAGAAGTAAATATTATATTTATTATGTAAACCATGCACTGTGAACCAAGTCAAACATTTGCGAAACCTTTTAAATATTACCTGCACCAAACGTACCCTTCCGACCTTTGTATAGTAGAGCTCCTTTTAATCGCAACGAGTGAGAGAGTGTACTGAAAATAGATATTTTTAAGACTGCAACATTGTAAGATGTTCTGGAATCTGATTGGTTCTCGTATTTTGTCGTGATGATTCTCAACTATCATAATGAAATGGATATACTATAGTATCATCGGTCAATGAAACAACAAAAGAAAACCAGTTCTCTTTTGGTTTTTTCGTAAAAAAGTAGGTACTACACAGATACCGATTGGAATAATCTTTTATGATTTGTTTACCCTTCTCTTGTGTTTAGTTATGTAAAGTCAAGCATTTTTATGGATCGGTAATTCTCAGAAATCAAATGCGTAACAACGAAATTTGGTGAAATTGTTTTTACATTAACTATTCCCGTTATGTATGTGTGTTATGTATGCATGCTTAGATTGCTTAGGGAGGATCTCAATTCTCCGAGGATCTGAATTTTCCGTATGGTTGATGCGATATTGTCAAACAAAACTCAAATCGCCGAATCTCGGCTTGCAGGCCTACATATTTTCAAAATACTAAAACTTAAGATGACTTTAACAAGTAAATACTCGTTGTGTGTGTGTTTTTTTTATAGCCTCGTACATCGTACATTATTTTAATGGAGTACTCTATACCTAATTGTTTTAGTTTTTTATACATTACAAATTATATTATGTACATTAAGTAGTCACCGTGGCAGAGTGAGTTAGCGCGCTAGGCATTGCACACATGGTGACCTGGGTTCGATTCCCAGCGGGGCAGGAATTTTTCTGCTCTGTACTTGGATGTTTGGGGTCCACTCATACCTCGTGAGGAAAAATGTGTAGTTACTTGTATGAGTAACGACCAGTAGCGGCATTACCAGAGTAAAAAGAAATTAATGTAATAGAATAATTCGAAATGTGAAGGAGGCTCTTAGTAATGCAGCGCTACCCACAAAAAATTGTAAAGAGGCCTTGTGCTTCACCACAAATAAAATCATACATAATTATTATGTGCATTAGATCAAGTAGGTATTTTCAATATGATATTGTTAAAGATATTAGATATTTTATTGAATAATCTCACTCATATCTTTAAAAAAAGCTAGACGAAGAAAAATACATTCATCTATAAGACCAAATAACCTAAAAAAGATCGAAGAAAGAAAGGCAGCAAACACAGCCATTACGTATATTTCATTTGAGGAATCCCTGAGCTCTGATACTCGGAGAACATTAGGTACTCTAATCGAAATTATATTGTGCGCTACCAATGACTTAAGGAGCTTATAACTCAAAAACCGTACATTTTTTGAAGACGGCTATTCTGACGAGGAATCATCTGACAAGACTCAGGAATATGTTCTGAAAGTTTCAGCTCGATAGAATAAAGCCTTAATAGCGATACATGTGATTACGTGAAGAAAAGTCGGTGAACGTCAAAAATCAACAAAATATGTTATAACTCATAAATGGTTATAGTTATAAAAAAATTACACAGAATAAAAAAAGCTGTAAATTGGTCAAATAATAAACATAAGTACAAAGTTTCAGCTTTCTATTATCAGCCGCATTTGAGATACAGGCAATACCGCCAAAGCGCCGCCGAGTGACCGCGGAAGTTTTTTTTTTGTTAAAACCTCGAGCTGCAAGCATTAAGAACCCATATCCAAAATGTCATAATTTTAACTTGAACCATATGCCCGTGGTAAGTCGAATGCGGAAAAAAAAAGACCAAAGTATGAATCTTTTACTAATTTTGGGGGTGCTCGTAAAAGCGGTTAGGGGTGTCAGAAAAAGGTCAAATAAAAAGTAGTCATCTTCTATTCGACGAGGAAAACACGAATATGAAGAAAAAAGATTAAGAAGTTTTATTTAAGAAGGTCAAAATTACAAAAGAAATTACATACGAACTCGGTTTAGCGTAAGTATCGTTTTGTTTATCTTGGCGTTGCAAAACTAGCGTTTTGCTTGATTAAAATAGAGAGGTTAGTCGATGGCATGGACAATCAGAACTATTACCTGCTGATGAGAGCAAATTAACTCGAAACAGCTGTCCAGGTATTTTCTGATATTCATGTACATCTAGTACAACTTCTGACTTTTCTGTTTATACTGATACTGATGAGTACATTTAGGCCCATTTGCCTAGTTCGATGTAAATAAACATGATATGGTCCAACATGTATACGCGACACCTAAGTATGGATCATACCCTTAAATTTTTACATGAAATAAACAAAAATTAGAACTTTCATTGCGCTACATACAGACATTTAGGCATAGATTGATATTATTATGTCGATCGAGTTGTATCAGTCACTCTTCCTTACACTTCGCAATCATATTAATAATTTATGTCGGTAGATATAATTATAAAAATAATATCGCCTTATTTATACTGCCCGATTAGCACTATTAAGCCCCATTATTCCAGCAGTAAGCTCAAGACTCATTATTATGTGGTAAAAATCCCAAATGGGAGGATAACTTGTCATGTCCCGGCTGGGTTTCGAACCGCGACCTCTGGATTCACAGAGTGTAGCCTTTAACACTGAGCTATCGGGACAGACTAGTTCTTTTAGGTCTTTATAACATAAATAAGCTTCTCATAGACCAGCGGTTCCCAACCGGTGGGTAGCGGGCAGCTCGCTACTGGGCCGCGGATGCTGGCCGAAACTCAAGAAATATTAAAATAGTGCAAAATAAAATCGGGGTGGGCCGCAAAATTATTAAAAAATATTATTGGGCCCCCAAGCTAAAAAGGTTGGGAACCGCTGTCATAGACTGTAATTATTGAATTGAGTATTTATTTATTTGAATATACAGTATGTTTCAGAAAAGGTGGCCACCCCCTCGTAACTTTTGAACGCGACGGAATTTTTCAATTCTGTAAAGTCCTAGGTATAGGAAGTGCCCTATGGCCCATCCTGTGGTCATATTTATTTTTGGCCCCGGTCGGCCCTTCCGGCTTTTAGGCCATATTTTTTCATTTTTCTCGCGAATTTTAAATAGAATGCTATATTTTTTATTCCTGTTAATTAAAGTCCAAGTTAGGCTGAGTATAATGAGCTTTTAAAATTTTCAAAAACCTTATCAGGGGCGGAGCTAGTAGGGTGCAAGTTTCAAAATTGTTACACCCTGTATTTCAGCGTTAGCTACATTTTTTAGTACTTTTTTTATGTTCATAAGTTCAAAATATTGTTTTACACCATATGAAATCAAAAAAATATTCTTGTTTACTTCTAATCAGGGTCATAGTAAGGTTTTTGTAAAAGTACTTTTTTTCTCACGTCAATTTTTCCGTAAATTAATGGTGTTCTCGAAATTGGCATTTTTAGAGGTGAAAGTCTGCAGTGACATATGTTTTTTATGCTTGAAATCGAAAGAAAACTTAACGGAGAAGCGATTAAGATCATAAAAAAAGCCATTTAACCTGCTAGTTTTTTCACGACAGTGTCCGGTAAAGTGGGTGAATTTCGTATTGGATTTTTTTTGTTGTTGAGGAAACACAATTGGCATAGAAAATAAATAATATCTAATAAGGGAATAATACTTCAATAAACATAACTAAATGCGAAATCAAATGAAAATTATTTCTTCTAAATCAGTGCCGGATATTTTTTTTTTTTTTCTTTTTCTCTCTCTCTTTTTTTCACTTTTCAAAGTTCAACTTGTATCAAAATTAATTATCGGATAATGCTGCTTCTAAAGTCGGCCTAGGGGTCCCCTCTTGAGACAATTTTAGTTGGTAAGTTGGTAAAATCCGTAGAAAACACATTGTCAATAATTCTGGAGTCAGTCCGATGGCGCTTTGAATGCAACCATTCTTGTAGGATCACCGAAGTTAAGCAACGTCCAGCGAGGAGAAGACTTCGTGATGCTGGCATTCCGGCCTAACCCAGGCTGGGTGAGATAAATGTGTTTAGGAGGTTGGTGAGTTTCTTGCGAATGGAATGTAACACCCCGTTATGATATGACCATGCAGTTGAAACGCGATATTAAACCCAAATTTAAAAAAAATCATACTGGTGTTGCTAGTAATGAATACCAGGTCTCTAAATAAAAATCTAATTATCTCGAAATTTAAGAGAAAAAATACCAGGTCAAGTACCAAACTCTTGAGGGTGAAAATTAAACCAATTCAATTATTTTAAAGAGGAGAAGAGAGAGAGAAAGAGAGAGAAAAAAAAATTATCCGGCACTGATTTAGAAGAAATAATCTTCATTTAATTTCGCATTTAGGTAGTTATGTTAATTGAAGTATTATTCCCTTATTAGGTATTATTTATTTTCTATGCCAATTGTGTTTCCTCAACAACAAAAAAATCCAATACGAAATTCACCCACTTTACCGGACACTGTCGTGAAAAAACTAGCAGGTTAAATGGCTTTTTTTATGATCCTAATCGCTTCTCCGTTAAGTTTTCTTTCGATTTCAAGCATAAAAAACATATGTCACTGCAGACTTTCACCTCTAAAAATGCCAATTTCGAGAACACCATTAATTGCCATAAGGAGTTATTATTAACAAGAAAAAAATTCTCCATAATTTACGGTTAACGAGTTATAGGTCAAAATATATGGATATTACGCAGGACGTCCGACCCTGTATCTCGAGAACGGTAAGTCGTATTAGCACACTGAAATTTATTGTAATGAACTTCTCTCAATAAGACCTTTAAAACAATATGCCGCAAGACATACCATTCTATTTAAGATTTTAAAGTTGGTCCATGCCCAGCCTGACTGGGGCCGTGTAGGTAAAATTTTTTTGGCTGAAAATCAATCCTCCTAAATATAAAGGAATACGGGTTTTTGCGTTTTTTGATATTCTGAGTCGTTTTCGAGAAACCTAGGCCTGGGTGAGACTTTATGAAGACCCTGTATATCTAGTAGGTGCGTCAGACATAAAAAATAATTGTAATATAAAGTACGATGTATTGGATTCATAATTGGGTCTCTGGGTACAGGTACCCACCTTACTGTTCTTAGGTACCAGGCAAGCCAGACAAATTTTGAAGGCTGCCCTTCAAAACATTCAGGCCACTTACCAAAGGACCTTTAGACCAAAGTTATGCACCCGGCGGCTTGTCAGGCAAATTCAAGGTGTCCGGAATTGTTTAGTATCAACATTGAGAGGCAAACGTGGTTATTAATCTGTCAGTATACATAAGTAGAAATTGAGCTGCATTGCGCATGTACAGGGTTCAGATAAAAGTTCGTGTATTATGTCAAGCATTAAAAAAATAAAAAAATAAATGTTATATATTGTTTTGTTCTCAGGATGAAATATACAATTATACAGGGTGTCCGGAATTTTATCGATATTTTTACCATCGATTCGGGAGGTCAAAACAAGACTAAAAAGTCCCCAGGGCATATACCCGCGAATGCCTCCTAACCGAGATATCAAGCTAAAAGGACAAAAAGTCCATTTACACATAAATTAGGGTAGGAGGGCTATAGGTAGCTGCACATTTTCCTGACGAAGTTCATAATATACAGGGTGAACTTGAAGTTTCTACCCACTCCTTGTCTCATGAACTACTCAAGATATCAACAAGCTCTAAAATACAGGTTGCACTGTGTATGTAAAAGTTACAGGATGATAGAGGAGCTCGGAGCAGATCTTTTATCAAATTCGTACTAACATATAACTCTGGCCTCGTTTATCTGAGGCTCAACATATTATAGTCAAAAGATGCGCTTCAAGCTCCTCTATCATCCTAGTCACTGGTAGTCAAGTGGTTAACGCGCTAGTCTGGTAATCCAGGTAGCATAGGGATCCGTTGGTTCGAATCCCACCCAGTGCACGATTTTTTCCTCATTAATTTGAGTTTGTGACCACATAATAATGAGACTCTGCGGGTTAGGTGGTAGAAAATGCTTTGATCATCAACCTCGCCTGGTGGTTACCTTCAACTAAACAGTATTATTATTATCCTATCCAACACCCAGCCACCCCTATCATCCTATCAAACACGGGATCTCCTGATTGTCGCACCCTGTAGAGGCAGTTAACTTCAAGTTCAGATGGCTAATAAGCACCTACGCAGTCGTTATCATTCCTCTTGCTCACACGCTCCTCAATTACAAGCAATCATTTGATAAATATTTGTAGCACTACCTTATAGTACCTCATATTTGTAGTATAAATATTATAATACATTTATTATTATAGACTGGTTGGAGTTCCACAAGAGAAGCACCAATTATCACACCGAGTTGGGATCAGTTGATTCTAATTCTGATGTGCGTCCTGATTTGAAGTAGTCAGGACGGGGGATTTATCCTCCATTCGCTGGGAATCGTACCAGCCACCCACATTAACCTCACCCAGCCTGGGTAGGGCCGGAAATGCCAGCCTCACGTGTTTGGATGGAACAGAATTTTCTTCGAAAAGCCTGCCCCAACCGGGAGTTGAACTCGGGAACTCTGGACTACAGGCAGTAGTCACAACCATTACGCCACGGAGGCTGGTACATAATACATCATTCTAATTAATTAACTGACTTCAGTAGTCCGATCGATAAGGTGGTGGACTTGTAACCTGGAGTTCGGTGGTTCGAGTCCCAAGTTTGGTAAAGATTTCGCAAACCGAGTTTGAGTAGTTGTGACATCACAATAGTGATTACCACAATTATGATAACTTTTTTATCCCAAGGAAATATTATGTAATAGCTAATAATGGAGCTTTACATTAATGCTATTGAATTCTAAGCATGTAGGTATGGAACAAACTCTGAAAATTTCAGCTTGATTGGGCGAAAATTATATTTTTTCTCGCGTTACATACATACATAGAGAAATGCATAGATAGATGGATGGGGACAAATTGTCTGTAAAATTATTAATTTTAATTTTTTTCAAGTAATCACACTAAAATATCAATTTAGTTTAAAATCTACTGAGAATTTCTTTTTGTAGGTAATGTAGGTATGTACAGGATGTGTGTGTGTGTTTCAGCTCTATGGTTATAAACATTAAAAACCCTATAATAGCTGATACAGCTGATAGTCATAATCGTTGGCAATAAATTAATAATAATAAAGATGAATCTTTCGATGAAGATGGCGATCACAACTCTGATAGCACATGGCAATATTTATTTGAATTTATTACTACTCGAGTGTTCGGATGATTACAAGATGAGAGACTCAACTTGCCGTTCAATGCAGAATTTATTGCAGAATTGAGGTTTATTATTATTATTAAGGTTTTATCCTACCGTCGAGACATGAGAGATATGACCGCATGCAGTTAGAAGCGGCGTTAAACCTGCACTGTAGTTTCTGGGAGGCGTTCTCCCGCGAAAGGACCGTTTCTCTTGATAATAAATTAGAAAAAAGGTTTTATGTGGGACTTGCATACACTGCATACACTTGTACACTTGTTCTATTAGGATGAAATGCTTGAACCACATGCATAAGTGGTTCAAGTGGTTCACTATGTAATCGGACTTGCATACACTTGTTCTATTAGGATGAAAATCTTGAACCACATACATTAGTGGTTCACTATGTAATCCACATAGGGTGGGGATAATAATAAAAATAGTACGTAATCATAATAATATTGCCTTTTTTATACTTCCCGATTAGGACTATTGAGCCCCATTATTCCAGCAGTAAGCCCAAGACGTACGAGCATTATTATGTGGTGAAAATCTCAAATGGGAGGATAACTTGTCATGTACCTGCTGGATTTCAAACCCGCGAGCTCTGGATTATCAGACCCACGCTTTGACCTCTGAGCTACCGGATCGTTGGTTTGAGTCTCACCCGTAATCAGTTTGTGATTTACTCGAAATATTTTATTGTGTTTTTTTTTATGTTCGAGTACATTAAATGAGTTTTCATTCACCATGACGAAAAAATTGTATGCTGATTGTTTAATCAAACCAAACTAAACAGTTCCTAATGCCTCTCATAACTAGTTGAGTAATGTGTCCTTGAAACCTTGATGTGTCACTGAAAAATCTGATGATTTGCCGTCATCAATTATGAGATGAGTTTTTGTGAATTTATTGTATAAAAAATAATTGGTCCTCAAGTGTAAAAACATGCACAATTTCCTACACAGACACATAATTTTTCACTCATTATTTTGTGAATTTTTTGTCACTCCTCCTTAAAATGTGGATTTTTTCCACTTACGTACTGTGCAATAATAGCAAATCGCCGACCTCAGTAGCTTGATCGATACGGCTGGAGGTCGGAGGTTCAAGTCCCGGTTTCAGCGTAGATTTAGTAAAGCGAGTTTGAGAAATTGTGATATCACGAAAGTGATTAACACAAATATGTTAACTTTAAACTATTAATACAATTCGGGGATAAGTGCCATAGACGTGGTTAAGTGGTAGAGAATGCCCAAGTCATTGACTTCGCCCGGATCGGAAAACAATTATTGTAAATATTAAAATGAAATTTTAATATTTAGTGGTAGAAAATGATTTGAGCGTTAACCTCACCTGGTGGTCACCCACCTTTCACTAAAGAGTGTTATTATTATTATAGTTCTAGCTTACCTGGGTTGATATTGGTCGACGTAACAGTTTTGGCGGGGGTAGTATCTTTCAAATCTCGGTCGGAAATGAAATAGATGGACGGAACTTTGCGCGTCATTTTGGGAACCAATAGACTATCTATGTTGGATGGTTCTTGCTTCTAGACGATTTTGACCGCTGTCGGTTTTTGGTGAGACCGTTCTATTTACTTCCGAGAATATCTGATATTAGATATTGGAAGTTTTCTTTCCTCTTGCTCTGTATTCAAAGGTGTCTTGTTCATACGAAGACTTGTGGCGGCTTATTGCGACAGCGATTTGGTGACTTCTACTTGAATGATGAGTTGATTTTTCGTTTTGGCTTTTTTTAAAGTGGCAGGGTTCTCACGTGTGAGCTCTTCCCCTCAACCACTTTATGTATTGGAAGTAGTTTTCCTTTCTCTCGCTCTGTATTTAAAGGTGTCTTGTTCATACACGCAGACTTTTGACGGCTTATTCCGACAGCGATTCGGTGACTTCTACTAGAATGATGAGTTGGTGACTTGCCACTGGAACGACTTATTCAGGGTCCGGATGAAATGATCCTTCGCGGAATGACGTCGAAAGCTAGCGATTCGTTAAATTATTTCAACTCCGAATTTTTCATTCATTTATTTTATTTAAGAAAAAATATGTGGTGTTGGATGGAAGGACTATCAAACGCACTTGATATGACGTAAAGGGTTTAACTTGAAACACACATAAGCTCAACTTTACAGTCCGCAATATTGCGGGTTTTAATTTTATTTAGGATTTGATTATGTTGAGTTTATTTTTAATCTGAGATTTTTAATCTGAGATTTTTTGTGTCAATTCGAGGTTTAAAAGTATAGATTACCTATATGTATGTTTGGATTTATAAATTTATATGTAATGTATTAAGTAGTTATATTTTTTAACTAAGTAAAGCACAATTTATTCGTAAATTAAATGCGGATGTAAAAAAAAATATTTTGATAATGAGTTGAAAAGTATCTCTCCAAACACTTTATAAACTATTCACTTGGTTCAATTCGGCTCTTCTGAGGATCCAAGCAGTCTAGGACAATCCGTATTTTCGTGTCTTGTGTAAAATGCAGGATGATAATTTTCTTGCAAACCGTTCTTTTTGTCATATCACTCGGAAAAAATGTCTACAGAAATATGTCAAAAATAATGTCTATTAGGGTTATGTCAAAATAAACGAATTATATCAAAAATAATGTCAATTTAGGATCACTTATTTTTAGTTTTTTTTTTTAGGTCTTGGGTTAATGCCTATACTAGGTCAACAGTTCATTCAGTTTTTCATTCGAAATCAAAAATAATTTATGCTGGAAAAGAAAAATTGAAATTGTGAACATAAAATTACCCATGCATTAAAGATTTTATGAATGGTAAGTATTTTAGTTTCCATTTTATACGGGTTTTCTACTAACACAAAATGATAATTATAAAATATGTCGTCATGATGACCAAAAATTATGATATTTAATTACCAAAATTATGATATTTCGATTATTTTGTCGTTTCAAATAATTTAATTGTTCAAGTTCAATTATTTGAATTAAAATTATGCCAGAAGTTAAAATTTATATGACTGGAATAGTTAATTAATTGCATTATTTAGAATGTCGGCTCGAGACAGGGAGTCCCATTACGCTAACATACGATTTAAATGTAAGTAGTTAGGTACTTTAAATTTATTATTTTTTGTTTATGTCTATTAAAAAAATATATATGTATATAATACTATCTTAACTATGTACATTATTTGTTAATCGAAGGGCGAACAAAAAACACAATATGTAATTTTTTATGTATATTTAAAAAATATATTTAATACTATGTTAACTATATAGGTACTTTATTAATTCATCGAAGTGAGAGAACAAAAAACACAATACTTCCGATTTCTAATATTAAAAATTCATCGGAATTAACATTACCTCTCAGAAATCTATCACGTACCAACGTAGAAATGCCTATTACCTAAGTCAGGTGATAAAATGACAACACACCCATAATTTAGGCGTGTATGGCATGATAAAGTTCATGTACCAAAGTTCCAAGAGTATAATGACCTGATAGAGTTACAAACATGTACAGTCAGCGCTAAAATTAACTGATTACTTATAGGTTGTGTTATGAAACACCTGAAAAATTCGTTAAAGAGAAATACGTGTTTGAAAACACATGATTTGTTTGGTATTTTTCCCCTTATCAGATAAGTAATGTTCATGACTCATGTGACCGAGAAAATCACCTAATCTTATAGTGGACACTATGCTTAAGTAATCATAAGTCAAGTAGTTAACGCGCTAGTCTGGTAATCCAGGGATCGTATAGATCCGTGCGTTCGAATCCTACCCAGTGCATGATTTTTTCCTCATTTATTTGAGTTTGTGACCACATAATAATAATAAGACTCTGAGGGTTAGGTGGCACAAAATTCTTTGAGCATTAACCTCGCCTCCTCGTCTGGTGGTTACTTTCCACTCAAGAGTGTTATTATTATTATCCCTTAACTTTCACCTAGACAACAACTGTTATCATATTTGTGTTAATCACTTTCGTGATATCACAACTACTCAAACTGGCTTTACTAATTCTATGCTGAAACCAGGACTTGAACCACCGACCTCCAGGTTACAAGTCCGCCGCCTTATCGATCAAGCTACTGAGGTCGGCCCTTGACAACAACTGTTTCATAATACGGCCCTTATAGGGCGGAATAAGCCGAATCATAAAACAAAATTAGAGCCAGACTCTCCCTCAAGTCGAGCTATAGTGTGCTCTGATTGGTTGAAAATCCGACTTGAGGGCCTGTCTGGCTTACCTTAACTTTAATCCTGTTTCATATTTTATTTTATTTTTACTTTTCTTATCCTATAATAAGGAAAGTAATTGTTTTTTCCTCTTAGTTTCTCAAGTTAACTGAAGCGAAGAAAAGGTCAAACTATTGCGTACTAACGTATAGGGCTCCTTAATGCATATAAATGTGATGATATGATCAACTTGTGAACTTGTGTATATAACTCGTATACGAACTAGGTTTAGCGTAAGTATAGCACACTCGTTTTTTTTTTTTTTTTTTTTTTTTTTTTTCTTGGCGTTGCAAAACTAGCGTTTTGCTTGATACGTGTTACGTATCTTCTTACAAATAAAGTCTTCAAATACAATAGAAAGTACTGACATGAAAGTAATACATTCTGTGAGGTCCTGTAATTTTGTGCTCGAGTGTATTTTGAAAACTTTCCTAATATGTACTATTTGTTTTTGTAAGTGATAAGTAACAAAATATTTGGGACTAACCTCATATTGATAAGGCGGACATCCGGACACCTAAGAATGCACTGATGCGCTTATTATTATTTTCAGTAGTCACCTGAGGGGAGTACCTGGGTTCGATCCCAGCAGATCAGAAATTTTCTGTTCTATACTTCGAGGCCCGGGGTCGACTTATACCTCGTGAGGAAAAATGAGTAGATATTTGAATGGATTGCGACCAGTGGCGGCATTGCCAGAAGGAATATAAATATATGGATTTTATATAATGATCCAATCTTGTCATTTCCTCAATGTTTCTTTCATTTTCTCACTAAAAACACTCAGTGCGCTCTCTCACTATTTTATCAATTTACAGGCTAAAATATACCTTGTTAATGTTAATCAAGGTAATAATTACCTCGTTAATTATTAGCCTCCCTGTACAGACATGATGAAAATATCAAGTTTCGTGACCATCGAACACGATGATGCCTCTCAATGATGATGATGATGATGATACAGACAAATACCTAAGTATAGACTGAGGTCTGAGCATCACGTAGGGGTTTCTAGCCATTGACGGTAGCTAATCCGAATTCGTTATCTCTAACTTTTTTTAAATTTTCTCACTAAAAACACTATATTTATTCTACACTATATTTATTTTCACTTTTCTGTTTATATAGAATATATAGGTACCTAATACTGATTCAAATAGAGATGTTAGTTGATGGCATGGACACTCAGAACTACTATCTGCTGATGAGAGCCAATAAGCTCGAAACAGCTGTCCAGGTTCGCATTATTATTATTATCATTGCTATTGAATATATAATCAAGTAATTACTAAAAATATGAACAGTATAAACAAGAAAAACAGATGAATAACAAAATATATAAAGATGTCCTAACTAAAGGACGAATAACCCCGTCCTTGCCAATCTCTTCTACCCAAATCTTCTCATATTCATGTACAATTGTACATCTAATAACATAATATATTTCGTTTGTGTTAAGTATTGGTCATTTGTTTGTATCTGTAAAAAGAAGAAAAAAAAATCTTATTTTTTGTTAATGTTTTTTTCTTGTAAATTGGTCATGTACCGTAAAATATACAATACCTGATGGTATTATTATTACTAATACAACTTCTCACTTTTTTGATTATACTCATTGTTTCTCGCGATTTTATCAATTTCCACAGAACTTCTCCAAGTGTGTTGAAGCGCAAAGGGTACCAGTCAGGCGTGAGCGGTCTTTCCAAAGAAAGGCGGAAAAGACTCATGCGAATCTCGTGATTTATCGCGAAATGCAACCAATCGTGTTTTTTTCATCATGTTCGCGTGAATTTTGTAGGTTTTTTCTTTGCGCATATAGAATATAAAATACTTGGAACATAGAATACTGGGTGTTTTCTATTTTCATATTAGGCCATATTTTCTCATGATGGTTCAAAAAAATTAAATTCTGTATAAAATGCAGCCAAATTGGCTTAGAAAGGTGCCGGGGAGTCTCTATTTTATAACATAAAATATATGTTTATCCCATAAAATATATAAGACCTGTTTGACTGCTAAAGTAAAGGGACTTTTCAGTCATACCTCGGCAGTATATTCTATTCTATTCTACCACTAAGGGCTGGGTGGAAGAGATTGCCACAGACAATAACCCCGCCTTTTAGTTAAGACATCTTGCTATATTTAGTTTTTCATTTTTTCTTTTGTCTTGTTTATATTGTTCATTATTTTTATCATTACTTGTTTGTGTATATTATGTCCTGTATTAATAAATTATTAGATAATAATATCAAAGATTGGATATAATCTATTTATCAATTAACTCGGTTATCTGAGAAATAATAAAGATGAACTTGGATAGTAATTTTAGGTGCGAATCACTAAATTATCATTTGATAGCTAAATATCCAAGTCTCTTACGGGTGGGTACAATTACGAATCATGAGGTCACAAATTTGGGAATTCATTTCTTTTTTCACTTCCGTTTCCGAAGAATGTCTAATGTCTAAGTCTAATATTAATAGATATGGAAGTATTTTGTTCGTTTTTTTAAAGAAAAAATATTGTTGATTCTTGGAATTTTTACTCAATTATAGTAATTAATTACATAATTATTTATAAACTTAGAACTTGTTGAACTTGAACTTGATCGTCCTGGAATTACTTGAACTTTTTAACTAAAAAATACCCTTCAGAAGATGATGAACTTGGAAATGATAAGACTCACACCAAACTGAGAAGTGTTTGGTGCAGTTGCGGATTAGCACAAACCTTCACCTTGTCAAATCAGTGGGATGGCTTCCGATCACGGATTTCAACAGCTCATCACTCATATTAGTATTGTTTTTTCTTATCCTTACCATTAGATATACAGGGTGATCGAAACCGTTCAAGATCCTAACTCAAACCGTTCTCGAGAAAAAGATAGTGAGTGGCTGGGTGGTTTCGATCACCTTGTAGTAGGTATTCATATAATTATCAGGCGCGGCCGGTGCTACTGCGGAACTCCAGCACCCCCACAAAAGAAAAAAAAATTCTCACACAAAGATTGTCTCTAGCAATCCAGAGAGGTAACGCAGCAAGTGTTCCTTCTGGATTGCCAAAGTCAAAAACTTTATGTGACTTTACTTGAATAGAATGTGAACAAAATAAAATATAATGAGTCCTAGCTCGTACACAATGAAAATTAACACACATTTCTAGAATAATTAATGCATAATTATAATGATTAGCATGGTAAACAAACTCAAACTCTTTAGATACTGAAAGAGCTACTCTATAAATACCATTTTAGTCCGGTGTATGTATGTGGCAGCAGGGCAGCACCCACAAAATATTTTCCCACCGACCACGCCTGTTTTTATCCTTATCATAACATAATATAGTGGAAATTCATATCATTATTATTAGTATTGTTATTCTTATCCTTATCATAACATATATTTTTTATTTTTAAAGATGATTGTTTCACAGCCGTTTTTATTTCGTAGCCCTTTTTATGGCATGAAACAGGAGCTACGGTAGAGGCTGGTGGTCTGTGTTGTAGCCTGCTCATCCCGTAGTATGGCTCCCTCTGATGGGTGAGAAGTGACACAATACTTCCCAATTAGGTGCTGGGTCAACACGAGCGTACCAGAAGGTATCCCGTACAAACAATAATTGTAACCAAATTAAGAATACAAATCTTTTGTCGGCACGGGGGATCGAACCCGGGACCTTCCGCATGGCAAGCGAGTGCTTAACCACTGAGCTGTTCGTGCGCTTTAAATAATATGATTTGAAAGGTGTTTAGAATCCTTAGCTTTTTTTGGAAAAACGTTTTCAAGATAAGGTCTTATAATCCTTTTTCAAAAAAAAATAATAAATTTAGTTTTCTAAATCCTTGTAGTATTCTAATAAATATGTATTCTAAAGCCCCCTCAGATACTTATTTTCAAGAAAACCGATTACCAAAATCGGTTTCTGGTAATGTCTAATCGCGCGGTATATTTGAATACCATACTAAATACAGTATGTTTCAGAAAAGGTGGCCACCCCCTCGTAACTTTTGAACGCGACGGAATTTTTCAATTCTGTAAAGTCCTAGGTATAGGAAGTGCCCTATTTTTTTCTCACGTCAATTTTTCCGTAAATTAATGGTGTTCTCGAAATTGGCATTTTTAGAGGTGAAAGTCTGCAGTGACATATGTTTTTTATGCTTGAAATCGAAAGAAAACTTAACGGAGAAGCGATTAAAATCATAAAAAAGCCATTTAACCTGCTAGTTTTTTCAGGACAGTGTCCGGTAAAGTGGGTGAATTTCGTATTGGATTTTTGACATTTTCATGTCTTTGCTCTGGCACATAACCAAAATTATGTAACGAAATTATGTAACGAAATTATGTGACGAAATTATGTAACGAAATTATTTAACGAAATATTAAATTATAAAAAGAGAGAAGAGAAAAAGTATGTGTCATGCGCACAATACGAAATTTGGTCAGTTAAGTTTTAGACCTTGAATAGTAAAGATGAAAATGTCCCAATGGTTGCAGACACACACACATCTATACACATCGACACACATACCCATCCACACACAAACACATCCACCACACACACACACACACACACATCCACATCCACACTCACACCATACACAGACACCCACCCAAACACACCCACACACACAACCACACCACACCACCTCACAACACCCCACCCACACACACACACACACCACACACACACACAAACACCACACACCACACACACCACACACACACACCACACACACCACACACACACCCACACACACACCACACACACACACACACACACACACACACACACACACACACACACAACACACACACACACCATCCACACACACACACACATCACCACACACACACACACACACACACACATCATTGCTGTAAATTTCAAAATCCCTAACCAATTCTATCATAGCGGATATTGATAATGTAGCAAACTGGCCTATATTTCGAGAACGGTTTGTCAGAATATGGCAACAAAGGGCTCAGATAAAAGCATGTGATGTTCCGAGACAGTTTTACAATATAAAAAGTATAGGTCCTCGCGATAAATTTTAAGTTCCGCGCTGGAATCTGTTAAAAAACGTGAAAAGTCTGAATAAAAGGTAGAAATTTCGAACATTCTGGTTTATATCTCAAGAACGGTACGTCAGAATGTGGCCTCAAATGTATTAATTGAAAGCCTGTTTTGTCTCATTTGTTATTAAATAATAAAAAATATAGGTCCTCGCGATAAATTTTAAGTTCCATGCTGGAATCTGTTAAAAAACCTGAAAAATCTGAAAAAAAGGTCAAAATTTCGAACATTCTGGCTTATATCTCCAGAACGGTAAGTCAGAATGTGGCCTAAAATGAATTAAATGAAACCTAATTTTGTCTAATGTGTTACTAAATAATAAAAAATATAGGTCCTCGCGATAGATTTCAAGTTCCAGGGCAAAGACTGTCTTAAAATCGGACTCTTCCTCAAGGAAATACTTGAGGAAGGTCATAACTCAAGGACGGTTTGGAATTTTGGACTTTTGATAGTTTTCCTGATACCGTACGGCTATTTTACTTGGGGTCATCTCTCATCAATTTTTCGCTATCTCTTACCGTTTCGCCTAAACAATTCCTGCACACAAAGATACAAAGCCCGTCCATATATTTTCTCATTTATATGTATATGTAGAGAAGATTATATTGTCTACATTCAATTCACAACAGAACGATAACATCAAATTAAATGTTTTAATTTGATGTTATCAATCATACATGTGAACGATTTACCTTCCTCTTGAACTCGGTCATGAACTTCGTGATAGAATTTAATTGATTATGCGGTACGAAACAAGATTGTGGTTTGCCAAATGGTCAAGTTTGACTTGGATTAGATTAGAGTTTAAAAAAATAATTCTTCCAGAAATGTAAAAACTGGGTAGGTCAAATTTTCGACGAATACAATACTTTCCTTATTATAGGATAAGGAAAGTGAAAACATTTTTCACTCGTTCAATCTCCCGCACATTGTGATCATGAAATCTTTATCACATCCATGGCTATGATCAATTTTTTTGTTATTAAAAAAAAATCTTTTTTTGAACCATCTTTTAAATGGTCCTTGTCCAAGTTGATAGCCTAACAGACTATCACGCAGGTGATCTGGGTTCGAATCGCGGTAGAGTCGGATTTTTTTCGGCTCTGTACTTTGGATGTTACACCGTACCACCGAAAATTAAGTTCAGAAATATTAAAAAAATTGAAATCGGAACAAAATTTTGATTTTTTTTTTTACAAAAACGAACACATACTTTCGATTTACATATAATATTAGAAATCTATCGGAAGTAATAGAGTATAGCTATTTGTATGCATAGGGACCTAAGGGCGACATCCCTTTCCTCCCAGTTCATATATTTTTCTCCAATTTCAAAATCAGAAGGCAAAAAGTGACACTCCTTTCCCTCCGATAACTGTTAAACGGTGTACTCGTAGTTCTATTCCTCCGATCTACGAAGTGACAAAAAGACGTTTTTTTCTGTTTAAAAAAAAAAATATTTTTTGTGGGGGGAGAGAAGGGGGTTTACAAGGGAGGAATTCATACCTCCCTGTCGCTTTTTGATCCTAAACTCCCAAAGGCAGATCTCCGTGGCTCAGTGGTTAAGAGCGTTGGTTACTGACCCGGAGGTTGCGGGTTCGAATCTCGGCCGGAGCGGAAAATTTTGACCGAGTTTTTTCGTTTCCGGAATCGCATGGATGTACGAGTTAAAGTGTCCTGAAGTAATGCGAATGCGGTTCCGGGGTACAGTTACCTCTTTTAAAAAAAAAAAAAAAAAAAAAAAAAAAACCCCATAAGAAATTTATACCTACGTGATTCACTTTACACCACCCTGACGGTGACTCTTGCTAATGCTTCTCTCAACAGCATATGTTGACCATCAAAAAGATTTTCCCGCTGAAAAAAGTAAGTACTTGGCCAAATTTTCAACCATCATGATGTTTTCCGGTGTCTATATCATCTCCTTAGTCCTTGGCAATCATGGTTAAACGTTCAATCATAATATTGTATGCTCAGAATATTATTAATTTAATGAATGGAAGATTCATAATGAATTGTTCATATAGTTTATAGTATATAGGTGTATTAAATATGTAAACATTAATTCAGGGTCCTCCATCGATCATAAGCAATTTTGAAATGCCTATATTTTCACAACTAAAGTTTCAAAAAGAATTTTTCTTTTTGAAGTGAAAGAGACCATGCGCCTGACCACTAACTTTTTACTTAAACGCTTATAGCTCGTGAACGGTACACCCGATTTTGATGAAATTTTGTATGTATGTATATTGTATATGCATAAATAATATTGTTTTACAAAGGCTATTTATAATTATTCTTTAAATAATTATAATTTAAATCTAATATTTAAGAAAATCAAAAAAAAAAAAAAAAACAAATAAGTGAAAGAAATGAGGTCTTCAACTTGCCGATACAGATTTTTTTGTAAAATCTAGAATGCAGGAAAAATAGTATTCTACTATTTAAAACAGATTTGAAAAAAATCGGTTAAGCGGACTTGTAGATACAAGACAGTGTTTTAGTATAAAATCTCAAAATTGCCACGTGTACACAATGTGAAACAATCACGAGGAACTATTGTGTCCATAATTGGCAGTGTTTTTTCTTTCCGTTATTCATTTTTCTTCGCTTTAAACTCATCCTTGCCAAATTTTAGCAAACAATGTAATTTATGCAAATTTACTTGTAGTATCCGAGCCACAAATTAATACCTAATACACCGATGTATTGTAAAACTTGACGTCAAACTAAAAATTGTAAAACTTGATGTCAAACCTAGTCATGGAGTTCAACAATGCAATTTATGTCGGAATAAATTAGTTCACCCACCTCAGAATTCAGTACTAATTGCTAGACTCTAGCGTCTAGAGCTAGGACTTATTTCTTTAAGTGTGACGGATAGATCATGTATGACAAATTTAGGACAAATTACCGTACAACATGTCAATTAGCGTTATACCTGTGTGAGGTGATTTTTCTCATTGTTTTTTTGCGCGCGCGCATTGTCTTTTTTCTTCTTTTTTGTCTGATTTTTGGTGGAGGTGTGGGTCTTAACAATTGTCTCCTAATTGCCCATAAGGTCAAGATGAATCTGATGTAGGTGGTCTAATAGCTGGAAGGCTATTGACCTAAAATAGCCTGAACGCCGTAAAAGCACTGTTCGTAGAAAATAATAATTGTCTGCGTGTCTCGAAAAACAACGATCTATGTTACAAATTTTGGAACCCATTTTCCTTTGAATGTAATGATTTGAAAGGTGTTTGGAATTTTTTTTAAATTAGAAAGCTTTTTTTGGAAAAATGTTTTACGGTCTTATTTTTACGGTCAATTGGGGTAGTTGTAGATTGGGCAACGACCAGTGGCGGCATTACGAGACAGACATTGTATGACGGTTGGTTGGAGGTATGATACATTAGCATTAGATCTCTGTCGATGCTACCCACTAAAAATTGTGACATAATAACACAAATATCAAGCTCTTTATCTTTTTTAATAACGAATTAAGCACATCATCATTGAGTTATCGGCTATTCAAATTTTAATACTGGTTTCTCATAGTTTTTCATTTGTTTGTATATTCATCACTTTTCATAACAATATAATATAGTATATGTGTTTTACTGTTTTATTTGGCAGTTCATGAAACATTCAGCACAATTCACAAATATTTACAACTAGTAAGACTAAAACATAACTTCTTTTTATTTCAGAATGGCTATTAAAGTTTTTTTCTTAAATTAAGTACACAGATTATATAAGAATTTTTTTCCGTTAGGCACTTTAACTAAGAATTATTGGAAAGTCGAATTACTTTTATTATTTTTTTCTAGAAGTAGGTAAGGTTGAGCAAAACCTGAATTGGATTTATCTATGAGAGCTAATAGTTTAATTTTTCATGTAAGTATTATACAAATTATTATAATTGATTTTTCATAGATTTAATTCATAAAAAGGTTTATGTGCAGAGCAATTAAGCTCGAAACAGCTGTCCAGGTGTGTTCTGATATTCATGTACATCTAGTACCACTTCTCACTTTTCTGTTTATACTGATATATGCACTTAGGTAGGTCTACTTGTTGCTCCGAGTATTTTTGTTGCACTGAAGAAAATTGATCCCGAAACCTATTAGATCGTTTTTCGTCATGACCAATCGATTATTACTTCGAGTCGTCACCAAAAACAATAAACTTGATAACAAGAACAATGAAAACATCATTAATATTTTCAGTAAAACAATAAGCATTAGTATGGACTCACTGTTAAGCCCCCGGTGATCTCAATTTAATCTCCCAATGTATACAGGGTTTGCATAAAGACTCAGCCCATCCCTTGTATCTCGAGAACCAGTCTCAAGATATTGACAAGCTGTAAAATAATAATAATATCGCCTAATGTATACTGTTGGATTAGGATTAAGTCCCATTATTCCAACAGTAAGCCCAAGACATTTTATTATGTGGTAAAAATACCAAATAGGAGGATAACTTGTCATGATCCGGCTGCGTTTCGAACCCGCGACCTCTGGATTCAGAAGGCCGCCTTTACCATTTACCACTGAGCTACCAGAACAGAATAAAAGTCAATCATGTTACATCATTTTATAGGGGATTGATTTTGCGTAAAAAAAACTTTTGACAGCGGCTGGCCGTTCAGCCTGGGTTGCAACCAGCCTAAGAATCTTGGAATGTCCTATCAAAACTTGGATTTAATCGTGAAATTTCATTGCAGAAAATCAGAAATATATGGGCATTAGCTAAAACAGCTGACTCTGTATCTCGAGAACGGTAAGTCGACACGGTCTGAAATTTTTGATATAACTATTTCACTATGAATTATCATTAAATTGAACCCATTTTTGGTTAGTCCTATCATTTCAGATTCTTGAGCTGGTTGCGATCCAGCCTGAACGGCCAGCCGGGTTTTTTTAATACTAAAAATGAATCGCCTAAAAAATGAGGCGACATCTATTTTACCACTTGTCGATATCATGAGTGGTTCTCGAGATACAAGGTGGTGTGAGAGGTAAGACTTTATGCCTCACCCTGTATATTCGTACCTTACCTAGAAGTAGTATACATATTTATCTGTTGACGGTTTGAAATGACGTCAAATTAGGAACTACTGATTGTTTCATAAACTATCTTAAAACTAGTGGCGAAGATTCAGAAGAAAAAAACGTCTCCTTTACACTTACAGCTATTCGAAACGGACGTGTAGGATCCAAAAGTAACAGCCCCCCCATCGATTGGGTTGGGTGGAAGAGATTGCCAAAGGCAATAACGCCGCCCTTTAGTTGGGGCATATGTATATATTTTATTTTTTTTCCTCTTTTTACTTCTTATATTGTTTATTAATTTGTAATTACTGGTTGTTAAAAATTTTCCCAATATTCCATTGGGGTGGCCCTTATTTTGAAAGTCAAATTTTCTCGCTCCATGGGCAAAATAGGTTCCTTTAATTTTAAAAAAATCTGGTAAAATTTCAGCCGATCAAAGGCTTTAACACGTGCCCCCCGGGACCTTTAAGTTTAGATCGCAATCGGAAGGGGCAAATACTTTTTTTAAGATAATGTTACCTATCTTAAAGAAACTTCATCTCCAGAAAAAATATAAATGAAAATGTACAAAAGGTTTTCTTTTTATTATTTGGTACTAATTTTTTTAGTGGGTAGCACAGCATTACGAGACCCCTGAAAATAGCATTTGTCAAGTAACTCACTACTGTTTTTTCGTATACTAAGTAAAAAATTTAGAAAACTTTTCGTATTTTAAAATTTTTTTATTTCAAGTTGAAAAAAAGAACATTGAACTAATTTTTGTAATAATTTTTAATTTTACCATATATTAAAATAAATGCGAATAAACTCCTCTTTTGCTTTATCTTTTTAACTACTTTAAAAATTTAAATCTCGTTAGGTAAACGGTTTTGGAAAATTTTCTTTTTCCCCCCCAGTCACAGGACTAAACAGAGAAAAGTTTGTTTATTTAAACCCCAAAAGAAAAGTGTCCCGCTAGGGGACTAAAAACAAGAACAACTAGCCCCCTTACAACCAGGTAGCTTGCAGTTTCCTAAGGGTTTAAGGGCTTATAAAGAAAAGTCCCAAGTCCCCATGAGGGTTTGATCGACATAGAAAATCTGGTTCAGGACGGCCATTTTGAAAATAAATTTGGGTGGAGACCATCACTCAACCCCTCCCGCCCCAAGTGGCTACAAGAAAACAACAACAAAGGAAAGTTACAAAACAAACAAATATAAAGGGAGGTTTTGGGTTTTTCAGCATCTTAAGAACTCTTTCTAAATCGGGTATTTGTTTAAAAAGAGGCAGTTTTTAAAACCATCATGAGGACTTGGACTTTTCTTATAACCCATCAAAACCTTAGGAAACTCAAGCTGCCTGGTTTGCATCTTCTCCCTGTTTAACTTCCCCCCCAACTAACTTTCCTTTATAAGGGCTTGGTATACGCACTAGTGGGTTTACAGCGATAAGACTAATCTCTCATTTATTAAGAAACTTTTATCAGAGAAATAGCGACACTGAAGTACAGAAATCTAGTTGGCATTTCAAAAAAATTGTAGGCCTACTTGTCTGGTTTTTTTGGCACTGAAGAAATAGTAGGGTTAGCGTTTTTTGATAAATGATATTAAATGGTGTAAAAACAATAATGTGTAAAGGACAATAAAGAGATAAAAATTTCATAAAACAATAAGAAGTATGGTTGTAAGACCAAAGAATCTATTAAACGTGCTTAGAAAAGAGCTAGCCCATTCCTTGTATCCGAGAACCAGTTTTTCTTTGACAGGCTGTCAAATAAATAAATCGTTTTTACTGTTTTAGTTTTCCTATGAAACCAGACATTTTGTGGTAAAATACAAATTTTTCCCAATGACCCGCGCTTTACCCAGCGAGATTCAAATTCTTTACAGAGTAAAACAAAATAAAGTCAACAGAAAGAGGATTTTCTCGGATTGATTTTAATAAAATTTGATACCTTGGATATTATTACAATAATTAATGTTTCAATGTTCTTTTCTTCAAAAATCATGAAATAAAAAATCTAAAACGATAGTTTTCTAAATTTCTAAATTTGTATTACAATTAACTATAAAGTTACTTAAAATGCTATTATCAGGTGTCTCGATAATTGGCGTTGCGACCCACCAAAAAATTTTTTTGTACCAAAAATAAGAAAAAATCCATCTTATTTTACATTCTATATATTTTCCGTGTGAGATGTAAGTTTATTCAAAGATAGGTATCTACAATTATTGGACTTGAAAACGTAAATTGAACCCCTTTACTGATTTGCAGATCTAAATTTTAAAAAAGGGCCCCGGCGGACGTGTTTACCCCTTGATCAAGCTGAAAACTTTTAACCCCCCCAGTTTGGGTTTGGGTGAAAAATTAATTGGCAACCTTTATTTGGCCATATCAAACATATTAGTATAAAATTTTTCCTCCTCTATATGCTATAATGCTATCGGATAAATGCCCAAATATTTTAATAAAGTGTCAAATAATAATAATAATCGATGAACTCTCAGGGCGAAATGATGAATAGGCATTTTTGTGATACCTTTGTAGACTTAAGCCTAGCGTAATGCGTTACCAGCGCGTTAACCACTTGACTATTAGCACTGTTCTTGAATGGTTCTTTTTATTAATAGTTTGTACTCGTACATAGTCACAGCCATTCCCATTAAAATGGTAATAAAATATTTACGTGAATTTTGACGACCCACATAATTATGAAAAACGGGTTGGGAGAGATTGCCACAGGCAATAACCCCGCCCTTTAGTTAGGACATACTAAGTATGTGTAATTGTGTATATTTATTTATCTTCTCTTTTTTTCCTTCTTATTATTTATATTAGTTGCATTTTTTATTTTCTATAATAATTATTTTTACTGTACATGGTACACATATGTCTTTTTATATCTAATAAAGTATTTAATTATAATATTAATAATAACATGAGTGTCAAGAATATTCGGGGGCACGTTCTCGACAGTAGCTAATGAGGGATTAGAGCCGTTAATCCCCCGGTGTATAAACAGGATTAAAAAGCGTTTGTTTTTTCTGACGTAGTTGAAAGATGGGAGATTTATTAGTTCCATAGCTACCTGTAAGTCTTATTTAAACAGTATTGCCTTTTTATTTTTATTTTTTTTACAGTGATTGCTGTTGGAAATTTTATAGGGTTTTTTTGTATTTCACCTTATGTTATGTTAACTTGGGCACATTTTACTCCATTTACCATCATATTAATTCTTTTTTTATTTATGTTTTGAAAAGTATAAAATTAAAATTTAAGGGTTGGGTGGAAGAGATTGCCATAGGTATTAAAAACCCCCCCTTAAGTTATGACAAATTATTATGTATACCTATACCCATTTATCTTTTTATATATATTGTTTCCATTTCTTGTAATTGTTATTTGTGCGTACATACACCCTGAATTCTGTTGTCTCATAAAGAAATTTGGAAATTTATAGGTTTTTGATTTACCTAAGTAATTTGTTCTTTTACATAACATTTTAACCCAAACAATGTTATTCTTGTTTATTTTGTAAATTAAAAAAAAAAAAAAAATTTAAAATCCCCAAAAAACTCCGTTCAAGTTAAGACTTTTATGTGGACAAAATACCTTTCATGCTTTTCTGAATATAGTGTTATTCTCTGCCGAAGATGTTAGTGCTTTTTCATCCCCAGAAATTGCAAGTTTGTCCAATGAATTGAATGAAAATAAAAAAGGTTTAAACTCACCTAAGTATTTTTTCTCGTAAATATTAATAGTAATTAGCTATTTAAAAAAGTCCCATTACGCAATTAATTTAATATTTCTTAAATCTAGTAGGTATTATCTCAAGTGCCAAAATAACTCCCACTGTAATTAATATTAATACAAGTTCCGGGCGAATCACTATTGATCTCCCTTAGGTATTAAATACTTTTAGGTCCATAAAAAATTGTGTCATCTTTCGTCATTAATTACTGTAGTGGGTGTCCCTGAAATATAAATACAGGGTGTAACTTTAGGTTTTTTAATTTTATACAGTCAAACCTTGGATTATTATGTATATTTTAAATTTGATTGAACACAAGTCTCCACAAGTAACAACAAAGAATAAACTTTTCGAACTAAAACATAATTTCTTTTTATCTGGTTACCGCCCTGGTCTTTAGTCCCCACACAAATGAACTACTCCCCTTTTTCCCTCACGACAGATGTGGACTCCCGATATCCCCCAGCCCGACTGCTGGCTAAACTCCTTTTTGCCCCTCCGGGGTGCCCGGTCACCGGCGTTTTAATGCCTAGCGCGGGTTTTTAACTCCTGGCCCCCCCAGTGCTCTACTCCTATTCTATAAATCCAGGGAAAACATTTTGGTTATCGTTAGTTGCCACCGCAGACTACGGTTTACCTGAGTAGAGTGCCCGACCGTCACCCCTGTTTTTAGTCCCAGCCGTGAAAAATAACAGGTTAACAAAAGTTTTAGACCCCCAATTAGACGGTTCTAACAATGGTTTATAATCCCCCAGCCAATGTTACTTTTTTTAAAGGTACAATCAAGCAGCCTACTGGTCACTCCAGTTTTTAATCCACCGAGGCTAGGATTTGGTGGGTGACCATTACCATTCAATGTCCCCCCAGCAGACAACAAAGGACTAAACTATATTTCAAATATTTCAAAGGAAAAAGATTTTGTAAAACTGGTCGAATTTTAAAATCACAGATAACCTAGTAAAAGGCAGACTCCCCCATTTGCTAGACAGAGCGTGAAAAATTGGTTGAAACCCCCTTGAGAAAGGGGACTATCTCTACATTAACACCGTTTTCAAACAATGGTCTACACGTTCCAAAGCAGGTTTCGTTCCAATGAATATGAAACGCAGAAGTTAGTTTAGGACCGTGCCAATAGGGACCTTTCATAATTTACCCGTGAGTGAATCATTTCACGATATTTCTAAATCTAAAATTTTCAAATCATTTGTCATCACTTTTGAATTACCTAGTATGTAAGTAGGTAGCGAAATTTTTTGGGGAAACTAGGCTTTATCTTTAGTCTAGTGAGCAATAAGAGCCGGTTTCTTTCGAAATTCCACTACAACACCTTTTTCCTGCGAAATGCCGCACTTTTTGCTTTCAGCCAAGTAACCTCTTCCCGCAAAGGGGCCCGAAAATCCAAGTAAGACATAAAAATTCACGCCGGAACGCGACGGTTCTGTCAAGCCCTAATGTTAAGGGTAACGGTACCTTGTCCCTCAAGTCCAGGCTATAGTGCCCCGCCGTGAATTGGTTCATAAACTTACAAAAAAACCGAGTTGGGAAAAGGGCAGTGTCCTACTTAAGGTAACTTTAATTAAGTGTTCCATAATTGGTCATTATTTCCACAAAAAACCCAGCAACCACCACCGCCAGGTTCCAACAAAACCCTTTTCAGGCAATCCTTATGGTTAAAAGAGTGACTGTTGCATTCTTAATTGGTCAGTGATAAATTTCACACTAACCCCCTTTTCTTAAATTAAAGGTGACTTGATTTCTTGTTTTTCTTGAAGGAATTTAAATTGAATTTCCCCTGAGGAGATCAGGTGCATAGATTTTGTTATTTATGATTTTGTGGAGAAATGTAAGGTCATATATTTGTCTTCTGGATTCAAGATTTAAAATAACGAGTACCTAATACTTAAAGCCTAAACCTTTGAAAGATGTACGAGCAGTCTCACTTTTGATTACCACTAGTCTAGACAGCACTGGTCTTATAAAAAGTTGTCAACTGCTCAACTCATCTAACCGGTATATGCCTCAACTCTGCAACATCAGCTCAGGATTCCAGTCTCAATCTCTCAATTAATTTGAACTAATGTCAACTACAGTGGAACAAATGAAACAATGCGAACTCAGTATAATTAAAAAAAAAAAAACATATTCTTAATACAGTCCCTGGATATAAGAGAACTTTGGGGATAAGAGAACTCTTGCATAAGAGAACAATTGCCATGTCCAACTTCTCTTTAGAGGGTAATATACTCTTTATAAGATTTTTATGGCATTTCCGGCCCTACCCAGGCTGGGTGAGGTTAATGTGGGTAGCTGATACGATTCCCAGCGAAGGGAGGGTAAAAGCCACGTCCTAATTAGGACGTTGAATCAAATAGAATCGTTGGTGTTAGGAAGGGCATCTAGCCGTAAAACATGGCCCCCAACCAACCAAACCCCAACCATGAGGTTGAACAATGCCGACCCCAAGTAGGTCTGGGAAAAAGGCAAATGAAAGAAGAAGATAGTCTTTGTAAGAGAAACCTGGATATAAGGGAGAGAAATTCGGTCCCTTAGGTTCTCTTATATCCCTGTACTACCGGAGGTTTTGGCTGGAAACTCACAAACAAGCCACCCTCATTAACCTCACCCAGTCTGGGTGAGCCGGAAATAGCAAGCATCTTGTGGGTTCGAATTAGTCCTAACCTCGGTGGACGTTGTTTTACTTTAGTGGACAGAATAGAAGATGAGCGTCTCCTCTTTATGGCATGAAGTCTGCCCATCACGGTTGAAGCCAAGGTAAAGTTCCATTGCACAGAAGCTTTAACAACAACAACCCGTTTTTGCAAAGAATAATACATGTTAGGGAAAATTAATAACAAAATCGAACTTAAAAATTAAAGTCAATGCTTAGCATCGGTTTTCCGTATCTTAGACAGTACGCAACCGAGACTTAGAGCCACGAGGTTTACAAAAACGTCTAATTTCCGCCCTTAAGAGTAAAATATGAAACAGTGTACACTATATACCTTCACACGCCCTCTAGTGGAAATTTCAACCATTTCATAGTTTACGTAGTCAGTTGATAGTGTCCACTTAGATTAAATCTAATCCTGTTTCATAATTTAGCCCTAAATGTCATTATCACACTCAGTAGATTGATCGATAAGGTGGTGGACTTGTAACCAGGAGGTTGGTGGTTCAAGTCCTGGTTTCAGCATGAATTTAGTAAGGCGAGCTTACTAAATCTAATTAGTGGCAGAGAATGCCTAAGGCATTAACTTCGCCCCGGATTACAAAACAATTGTAATTAAAAATTTTAAAATTGTTCTTTATTTTTTTGTAAATTTCCCAAGTGTTTTTTATATTATTTAAATTT